>JBAMCK010000842.1:0-50731 GCA_037075185.1 Drosophila pseudotalamancana | reverse complement strand
TTGCTATCCACACCTTAAGGCCCTCATTCCGATCATGGTCTGTGCCCATCACAGCCGGCCATCATACTTCACATTTGGCAATCGCCAGTTGCGGGATGATCTTTACGTCCTTCTGGCAGCTGTTCCGCAAGCATGGAACAACCGTACAACAACTGTATTCCGTGCTACGTCGCTTCAAGAAGGAGCCCGGAGGCAAGTCGCTTTATGCATTTGTGCTCGAGGAGCTGAAAACGCTGCATACGAAGCCAGACGGCGAGGCGAAGGATGCAGATGCTCCAGCCGCTGTAGCCGGCGCAGCTGCCGAGACAAAAACAACACCAGCCGCCTGTACAGCAAATGCAACAAAAGTCCGATTTGCTCTTGAATCGGATTGCTCGCAAACTATTGAAATTATGCCTGTCCGACGAGGATGCCGAACAGGAGCAGGCGAATGCCATGATGCTTGCTGCGAGTCTTGGCAGTGGCAGCAGCAGCAGCGCCTCCAGCAGCAACAGCAACAACCTCAGCGCTGCAGCACAGCAACAGCAGCAGCAACAGCAGCAACAGCAGCAACAGCAGCGGCAGCCGGCTGCGACAGCAAGTTCTCCAGCCCATGGAAGTGGCAAGCGGCAGTTGACGCTGCTCGAAATGCTGGACAGGCATTACGATCAGGGACAGGCGAATGGATCCAAGCGCCAGCATCAGTCAACAAATGCGGACAAGTGCGGGCAAGACGCGCAAGGATTGCAAGAACGACGATGCCAGCAGCGGCAACGGTTGCTGCCATTAACTCCGATCCTTAAATATCATTATTTTATATGAATATATATATCCATATAGTCAAATCTCACAGTCCAAATCTGTTGCCATCTCTTTCTGCATTGGTACGATTACGATTACTTCGAAGTGTTCTCTCTCATAACCGTATATTGCATTATAGATGTAGATTTGTAATAGACTAACGATATATACATACTCACATACATATATATATATACATACATACTCACATACATATATATATATACATACATACATACATATATATATAGATATTTGTAGAGCTCATCCTCTATATAGACACGGTTTTATGTAGATTGTCGCTTTTAAGTGTAGTCTAATATATACGACACAGCTGTAACTCTTGAAGCTATATATACAAAAATATATATATATACACGATCCTCTATTATTAGTATGATTATGTACGTTTTATCAGAATCTATCAATCTAATTGGCTTAGCAAATTGTAACGTAGGAATTGTTGCTTTTGTTTAAGTTGAAGACATTTTTTTTAAATTGAAATAGAATCAAATTAGATTTAAATATATATTCATCTTTTTTTATTTTTTTTTACCCTCTAAGTTTTCGATTTGGTTTCATTTAAATTATATAATGCATCTGTGATACTAAAACAAAAACAAAAAACAAACTAAAAATCTAAAAAGTTTGAAAAATTGTGCTTATTTCTGTTAAACAATTCGATTTTATGTTATCCTCAAATGCAAATATAAATCAATATATCATAAAAAAACGTTGTCAATCGATTGTTTGTTTCTACAATCTATTTGATTCGAAATGAAAAGCCCTTTAAACTTGTTTCCTGAAACAATTTGAAATTTTTGTTAACTTTCTACGGAGAATCGGAATATCGGACACTTATATCCCTTAAATAATCATTTTTGCGGGTCACATGCTTGAATGTAATTGGTCTGTAATTTTTGGGGATAATATAGAAGAATCAAATTTATGTTCTTAACAATCCTCAACTTTTCTATAGATCGGGTATATCTGAAGGGTTTACATAGAAAGTCTTAGAAATGTAAAATTCAATATATAACTGCCACAGGAACATTCGTTCGAATATTTGAGTTCAATGTCTACAGGAATATATAGCATAATACTCGACTAATAGTATTATCGTTCAATATGTATTATATATAGTATAATACTTGACTAGAATGTGTATTTTCTTACTATATAGTAAAAACTTCTTCTATTTAGTCCAATCCAATATTATATAGTGCTAGCTGATACATATATATTGTACAATCTGCGACTCTATAGTATATGCTTCTCCGATGCTATATACATAATCTTTGACTTTACGGTATAATCTGCGACTAAATAGTATAATCTTTATATATACAGAATCTTCTTCGAGAAACAAAGACATTTTTTGTGGCAAACAATAGGACTCTTTATTCAGCTGACGGACAATCGTACAACAACAACAACAACAACGACAACATAAATAACAAATAAAAAAAAATGTTTAGTTAATTTATATGGTGTATACTCGTATATGTTTAAGTTTATAGTCAATATTTAGGGCCGAGGACTCAGTAGTGATTGCGGCGCTTATTGGATGGGCAATACTCTGCGTACTCCTCCCAGGTGCAGCCGGCCTTGGTGCAGCACTCGTTGGTTATCGACGGTGCATCGGAGCGTCTGCTCCGGAGCAGCATGTTGGCATAGTTCACGTGCAGCCAGGTGGACGCAGCTGCTCCAACAGTCGCTAATAGAGCAATGCAGATATGTCACTATATAACTATCTATATATGCACGCGTATATCGTTATGTTGGATTCTACTCACGATTGTAGCTGCTCTTGGTCCACACCTCGTTGCCGCCCCTCTTCTGATTGCGGCGCGTCAAACGGTAAATGTCCTTCTCGCAGGCCCAGTAGAGCTGGCGGATCAGCTTGTCCCGGCACCGCGAATGCGACTCCTGATGCCAAACGTTCTCCCAATCCGACTGCGAGCTGTGGCGCATACGAAAATACCCATGAAACATGGGCAAACGGGGTATATTGGTTTTGTGAAAAGGTATGTAACGGACAGAAGTAGGCGTGGCAGAGCATGAAAGGTTTCTATAGTTTTGCCGAGTCGATTTAGCTCTGTCGGTCCGTTTGTGTGAATTCATCTATCTCAGAAGTTATAAGAGCTAGAGTCTTGAATGTATATATCTCGGTTCTTATAAAGCACACACCGATCGAGATTGTTTCAAATAACCGATAAATCTTTTCGTTTGGTTGTTATCGATAACACTTCTAAGTTACTCGACCATATTTCGTAAGTCTAAAGAGCGTTACCAAACTTGATGCACACATGTTTTCCTGCTGGTTGCCTTCCATCATTCGCCCGAAAATCGAAAAAGTCTATTTTGAAAGATCTATAAATTTGCTGTTCTCCTATGCGAAATTTCATTAAGAACGAATACTACTAGTAAGCAACAAAATTATAGATCCGCACATTTTTGATAGATTTTGCGAAAGAAGAAGCACAGTCACAGCGTATAAATTTGTTTTGGGGAATGCAACTTCACAGGCTTCAGGATATCTCCTAGTCGAGCATATTCGAGTAGAGTTTTCTTATTTGTTTTAGATATGTGGTATGTAGACTTGCTTAGAGTATGACTTTAACCATATAACAAATTTGGTGACTCTTAAGGTTTCGATTTGATATCGAATGAAAAACATTTATCGATGGTTCGAAACATGCTCTAAAGGTGTGGATTGAAGTCTGTAGAGACAGACAGAGGAAGAAGCCTTAAACAACTCGGCACTTGATTCAGGTGAAGAATATAGTATATATATATGCATATATATTTTAGATATCACGCCGGCTGGTCCCATATAACTGTAAGTGATTAAGACTGATTGCTCTAAAGGTGTGGATTGAAGTCTGTAGAGACAGACTGAGGAAGAAGCCTTAAACAACTCGGCACTTGATTCAGATGAAGAATATAGTATATACACATATATGCATACAATATATTTTAGATATCACGCCGACTGGTCCCATATAACTGTAAGTGATTAAGACTTACCGCTCGCGGAAGAGCAACTCGAGACCCTCCTCGGTGTGCTGCAGACCATGCGGAGTCTGGAGCAGCTGCAGCGCCAGCAGCAGAACGGCGCCACGAAGCGTCCAGTTGCGTCCGATCTGTCGCATGGCTGCAATTGCAATTCGATTGGGTTTGTGTCTTCGCTGGGGTTCAATCGCTGGCTAACTGTCTGACGATCTGATTGGCTGCTGACTAGCTGAATAGCTGACTAGCTGGGAGCGTTTGCTGGCGACTGTTGTGCCCGGCACGAGGGACACTGCTGAACTGAACCGCTTTCTAGCTGTGCGAACCGGTTTTGAAATATAACCGAGTCGGCCAGCGGTCAGCGTTTGCATAATTAAACGCCCTCTGGTGGACATATATATATATATATATATATGTATACATACAATATGCGCACATATATGCACATGGATATATATATTTGAACTAATGAGACGCCCACTCATATGCAAGGCTCGGAGGCGGCTGCTAATGAGGAGCAACGGCAACAAGTATCCTGGTTGACGCTTATTGGCTTGTTTATTTGCCCAATTGGCCGCTGCATGCTGCCTGCTGCCTGTTGTCTGCTGCCAGCGGCTGCTTCTTCTTCTTCTCCTCTTACCCTTCTTACCTGCGCGGACAAACACAAACAGCATAAAGTCCACCAGGTTACGATTATTCTTTGTTTGCATCGTAAAAATTCGCCGTTTCGTTGCTGCAGGATCTCCGCTTCGGTCAGCATCCCCAACATCCTTTGTCCTCTGTCCTTTGTCCTTTGGCTTTTTGCGCCGTTTTGCCCGGATATATTCATTAACAAATTCGCATAAATTTTGCAGTTACAGTGGTTTGAAATCGAATTCCAGCAACAACAAAATAACAGAAATTTCTCGCATAACAAAAATTAGTTTTTGAATCTCGAAAATTATACTAAAATCAATTTTTATATCTTTAATAATTTTGTTTAAATGGATATGAATAATATAACAATTTTTACTTTATTATGTATTTCAATTTATTTAATATCTTTATTTTTATTAATATCTTTTTATACATTTTCATTTTATATACAAAACCTTACAAAGTTTTGGAGTTATTTATTATAAAACTTAATATTTATTTTAGCTTATGTATTTTTATTCTTTAATACACAATATATCTCAAAAATAACTCTATGATCTGTTTTTTTGATTTAAGAGAATCTAATATAAAATATTTGCCTTTAAGAAAGAAATTTCTATTCACATGAATATTATATATTATTATCAGATATTAATAGCTTAAAAAATTTCCATTCACATAATTATAAAATATGAAAGATATTTAAAAGTTGCAGAAATTATCACTATCATACATATATAGCTATTTATAGTTTTATAGTTTTAGGCATATTTATTATTAATTGCTTGAAACGCGATTATTTGCTCAACAGCTTGAAATGCATCGAAGGTCAAAGGTCGAAGGTCGAAGGTTAAAAGAAAAGTGTAAAAAGGCAGCCAATTAGACAAAATAAAACGAAATAGGTTAGAACAATTTTCATAAATTGGTTCGGACTGCGTTTCCAGAATGGAAAAAACTTGGGTAAAACGGAGGTGCGAATGGCTGGAAGGCGATCGGATGCGATGGCCAGATTGCCAGCATCCAGACCGCTGTCCAATGCGCAGTTGGCCTGGTCGAGAGCGCGTAGCATGAGCCTTGTATTTGGATTGTTGGCCATATTCTCCTGCCAAAAGATGCCGGAATGGATCAAATAGAAGGCCGTTGGATTGGTTATCAAATCGATTTCAATGCGCCAAAAGAAACGCGGCTCCGGCAAAGCCATCACAAATTGCGGCCTAACGTTCAGGTGCTCGATCCTAATCCAATTTGTGCCCACTTCGGTCATATTTAAGCCATTTAATTCACGCATTTCATGCATCTTGTAATCGATATATCGATTGATTGGTAACAGTACCTTAATTTCCTCCTCCGTTAGTTTAATTTTCAGCTTTTCCGACTATAGATCGCAATGATATTGAGTGACTGTTAGATAGGGATATATTTATAAATAGTATAGTATAGTATACCTGTTTGCAGGTGTCGTTAAACTCCATGGGTACCTCCTTAACCTCTGGTATTGTGGGTAAACGCTGTTTGGCAACTTGTTTCATTCGATTTTGCCACATATTTCGAGTAGGATCAAATTTAACGCTCATTAGAATTGTTTTGGGGGGTTTCCTGTTGCCCGCCGGCAATCGGGCCGGATAGATCTGCTCACCATCGATTGAGTTTTCGTTATCCTTAATGTTACCCAAAAAAGAATCGTACTTTTCAATGATGCATGGTTTTAGTTTCTGTAATATGGCAATTACCGAACTTTTTCGACCCATACCATAGTTGGGCACCTTGAATCTCGGTCGCTAACATCGCACATAAGACACAATCAAGAGATCAAGAATGCTTATTATTATGCAAGACTCACCTTTATACTTACCTGTGCCATTCTTCTAGCGTGTTTCTCTTATTAAAATATATATTTTTCTATGTATATCGTGTGTTTTCAGATTTCTCCAAATATATATGTATGTATATATATATATATATATATATATAAATATTTTTTTTTTTAGCTGAAGAGCAAAGGCCTGCTCTACTCGAAGAGTTGGCGTCTAATAATTGTATCCTTCGTGCTGAGTAATGCTTCAATTTTATTGACTTCAGGGAAAAAGCCAACTCTGCTTTAAGAGTTGCAGAGTATTGTTACATTTTAAGTGTTGTAAATTGTTGTATACATTATAATATTAAATTTTCGATGATATTTTGATCTATTGGAAATCTATAGACCAAACATATATATCCTTCTATCCTGATCTATCGGCTTGTTTAATAACTATTGAAAAAAAACAAACATTATTTCTTGCATGTTGTATGGCATTTGTTTTGCATGCCAGCACATAGCTTTTGCACCACTGTGCAGCTGCGGTGGGCTCAAGTGGAGCAGCGCCCACAGCAAGGCAATTGCTTAACTAAATAATGTACCTGTTTACACGTGTTGTCAATTTACATAGGTGAGATCTGCGCAGGTCGAACGTCGAGTGGTGTCCTGTTTGCCATTTGGTCCTGGCGCTGGTTCGGGCTCAGTGTTGCATTGGAAACCCTTCAAGATGGTACACCCCTAACAATACGCGGGGGGCTATCATTTAGCTATAGCCCGAAGCGAGTGCCAGTGAAATTTCAACAGGTGATATATAAATTTAATTTTCAACAGTTTTCACCTTATCACACATATCCACAAATAAGTGTCAAGCATCATATATATATGATATATGACTGTGCTATACATTTAATTTCCATCTCAGTCACGTACAGACAATTTTTCTAGTGATTATTTGCAAAAGAAGTTAAGAAACTAATCCAAGTTTCAAGCAGTTATCAATTCATAGGAAAATATTGATGTCAATCTCGTTTATGAAATTCTTACATAGCTTCCAGAGAAGAGTCTTCACTAATTCGAAAGATCGAAAGATTTAAGTTCCTTCAATCTGGCAGCAAGTATGACTATAAGTTAAAAAGTGATGCGATTATTTTTTCAATAGGTCAATCAATCAATCAGACAGTCATTTAGACATTTATTTAATCATTTTGGCAGCTAAACTGCAATTATGTTATTTATTCAATCAATTGGTCAATAAGTCAGTCAATCAATCAATCACTTATATTGTTAGCTAGGGAGGGTAGTTTACCAATTTGGAAGTTAATCGACTGGTCAATCAGTCATTTAATCAGACAGTCAATAAATTTGTCAAATACTCATTAAATCGTCAGTCAATCAATTATTCAGTACAATTGTCGACTAATTAATTCTGTCTACCAATTAGTCAATCAGAAAGTCTTCAGTCAATCAATGTTCCATTCAGTCTATCAAAAATTCATTTAATCGGCTGTCTGAATGAATGATTGACTGACCATATATATTTATATATATATAAAAAATATGGTCAACTTATCAATGCAGTGTTTCAATTAGTCATCCAGTCAATCAATAATGCAGTCAGTCAATATGTATGTGTGTCAATCAGTCAATAGTCTGTCAATCAATTATTCAGGCAAATAGTCAGATTATTAATGCCGTCCTTCAATTAGTCATCCAATCAGTAAGTGTGTCAATCAGTAACTCTGTCAATCATTAACTCTGTCAATGTACTGCATCCCATTTTCCTCGAATAATATAAAAGTTTGTTGAATTCCAAAGAGAAAAACGATTTTATTTCCAGTTATACGCTGCTTGTACATATATGTACATACATACACATATATACATATACATACACACATATATGTTTATACATATAGTATACGTTTAATTAACATGTGAGTAAAATGATGGTACAAACATTCATATTTAAATACAATAATTTAATTTTCAATTTTCAATTTTCAATTTTTAATTTTTTTCTTTTTGTGTTTAGTATTGAAAATTTTCATACTGTTTTTTTTTAATTTTTTATTTTTGCTGTTGTTGTAACCTGTGAGTAACCATTAAATACGTACACACATATATTAAAATATGATTTGCACATTTAAATAAAAAAAAATGTATTTCCTTAAAATTTTGTTTTTTTTTTGAGTTTTTGGTTAAGTTTTGACTTAGATCTAAAATATTTCAATTTGTATTTGTTTATTGTTGGTTTGCAAATGTTTCAATTCAAATATTGTTCAATTCCATAACTGTGCTAGGAATGCAGTTGGTAAAATACACAAATAATTATTAATTATTTTTATATGCAAATAACACACAAAAATTAACAAGTTTTATTATTTTCATATTTTCTTAGGTTTCTAAGACATTTTCTTAGGCTAGTTTTTTAGTCGGCAATGCCGAAGTACTAGAAACATTTTCGTTTTTTTTTTTTTTTAAATTACCATTAATAAAAAATATAATGTAAAATAAAAATTAAATGAAAAAGTAAGATCTTATATAATATTTTTATAAATTTTAATTTTTAATACTTATAATATTTCTTGCATAATTCTCTTTCAATCATTTTTAATGGTCTTAATTTTTAGTATTTTTCTTGCATTCATTTAAAAAATATAATAAAAAAAAAATTGTTATAATTATTATTATACAAAATTTATTTATAATTACTTTGTTTTTCATTTTGTTATATTTTTTGTCTACAATCTTGCAGACTTCAAATTTAAATTTTGTTCATTTTCTTATATCATTAAAACTTAAGTTTATTTTTACTAATTTTATAGTTTTGTTTTGGTTATAAATTGTTGATCTAAGTATAAAAACAAATATTCATGAATTATTTGTTAATTTAGATTATAAATTATGTTAAAAAATAATCATAAATAGCTTACAAAACAAAATGCATTAAAAAACTATTTAAGGTTGTTGAAAAAAAAAAACATTTTTAAGGCTGAATTAGTTTTTAGCCCTAGACTTAGTTTTATTCTTTTTAGAAGTAAGTCCAACTCTTAACCAATTTAAAAATAGTATTAAATTTAAAACCAATTTTACAAACAAAAATATTTTTAAATTATAATTTTAAATAATTTTGAATTTATTTAAGTTATAAACGGCTGTCAAATAGATCCTGAATTACGTGCATTACTGCTTTAAACTTTATAAATAAATAACTGTTTCATTTAATTTGAAAGCAAACCGCTTTTAAAACTCAACTTTTGGCTAGATTGTTTTATACTGTTGCAAAATATTTCAGTTTTCAGCAAATCAATCGAAACAAAAGAAAATATATAAATAATTTGATGGAATTTAACAGACTAACAGCTATAAATAATAAATATATAAATTATTATATAATTATTTTATAACCGTATAATGGATTCTATTTGTATTTTTCCTTACAGCTAACTTTGTTTTATGTTCTTTTGGTTCTGTCTGATAGGAACCCCAATTCCAATGGAACTTACACAATTTTATAATATTTTCTCTTTTATTATTAATTTATTTTAGCTTGTGTTTGTTTTATTATAATATTATCTTTTAGTTATAGAGAAGCACAAATGAGAAACTTGCATCGCGGTCTATTAAATAGTTTTTTCTGTCTCTTTCGATAAATCACATTTCTTTTTCATCCCCATTTTAAAATATGTTTTCATTTTTGATATACATAAACATACATATACACATACACATATACACATATACACATATACACATACATACATACATACATATATATATATATATATATATTTCTATAAGTGTGTTGAAACAACAATTCAAACTCTTATATAGCTGGAATTTGTTAATTAACTTTGTCAAATTATTTGCATACAATTCAATTTAATTCAATTTATAAATCTATCAACCGATTAACGGTGCTTTTGTTCATTTTTATTCAATGTTTGTTACCAGCATTTAATTGTAACTTTTATTTCAATATAATTAAAAGTTCAAATTAATGCGTCAGAGTTTTTTTTTATGTTTTCCATAATTTTTGTCATTTGTTCATATTTTTCTGTTTCTTTTTCTTTTTAATTAATATTCTTAGACACATATATAGGTAAATCCGGATGCAAAACTTTTATATGAAACTTCCAATTAAACAGAAAAAACATATGTATAGAAAATGGAATAATGAATTCTGATTTCAGAAAAAAATTACTTAAGAATATAACAAATCGATGAACAATCAATGACTAAAATAAAAGCATATAGTAATTTAATAGAGTTTTGTAAATAAAATAAAACTATTTTAAAATGTGTTATGTATCTACTTTTTACTATTTCTAGAGACTTTATTTTTTTGCAAATACATCCACATTAAGCTTCATATCGATCAATATAGAGTTATCGATTTGCATTTCTGTATTCTTTGAGCACATCTCGAACTTTTCATAAATATCGATCTACAAAGAGAGATTTGATGGTGCACATCTAAATTGTTCAGGTATTTCATTATCATTATCTGGAGAGTTCTGTGAGAAAAAGCATCATGTTTGTGTGTTTGTATGTGTGTATGTGTAGGCCAGAAATTGTGATATCGTGTAACAGCAGTAAATGCTTGAGTGTTGCTTACAGGGTATCTGCTAGTCGACCACGAGCACATTTAGCTATATACTTGTTGTCGAAAACTCAATTATATTAGTTTCAAGAGAGATTTTTATTTTTTTGTTGGGTAAAAATTCCATTCAATAAATTGACGTCTTTCGGACTGGCCGATAAAAAAAAATCCCGAATTTTGAGTTTAAATATGGGATTAAATTATTTGCCAGGTCGCGCATAAATCTAGTTAAACTCATAATGGAATGGAATAAGACAACGGGTCTGCAGATATATAAATTATGTGTATTATGCAATATTTGCATTAAATAACTGCATTAATTTTAGTTAAAAACCGTTTTAATGACATTTTGTGGTCGCAGCGCACACAAATATTCCATTTATTATCCAGAAAAGCCAACTGCAGAACGAGAGTCATATAGTTGAAAGAGAGAGAGAGAGAGAGAGAGAGAGAGAAGGAGGGTGAGTATGTGTGTTAGTAAAAAGTTCCTAATAGGTCTAGCGTAATGGAGCTTACCAGCTTAAAGCATTTCTATGTTGGAGGTCCCATTGCCAGTGGCCGTCCTTGTCGTCTTTGTCATCTGCTGGTTGGTCACAATTGGGGGTGGGCTGCCGCACCAGACGACCTGGGAGGGATTTCCGATATCGGGAAGTTAGTTGTATATCCAGAATTATATTTCAATAAATTATTGTATGATTTAGTTTTGTTGCTTTGACCGTCCCATCTGTCCGTATTCATTCGGTCCGTTTTTTGTTTTAACTGTCAATTCGTTTCATTTATACGTTAGTGTATTTCTATTCGTTTGTCCTGTTTCTATACGTTCCGTCTGGTCATTTGCTTCACTTGGGAGGGAGTCTGCATCTATGCTTTGTTTTGCCAGTCCATTTGTTCCATCTTTAACTGCCTCTGTTGTGTTTCATTCATTCCATTTTATCTATTCATTCGTTTCGTCAGAAAGCAAGTCTTTTTCTGTTCGTCCCGTCTGCTCATTGGTCTCCCATGTCCTGTTTCGTCATTCCCTTCGGTCCGTCTGTAAGCAAGTTACTTTCTTTCATTCCACCTGTTCTTTATTTCAGCAGTCTATTCGTTTCATCTCTAAGTTAGTCTGTTTCTATTCGTTCAGTCGTTCCGTCTGTTCATTCGTTTCACTTGAAAGCCAGTTCAATTATTCATCTGTCTGATTCCATTTGTTTCCGTCTGTTGTTTGTTTCTTTAGTCCTTTCTTTCCTTGTGTTAGTCTCTCTTTCACACAAATTAATCCGAATGAGAAAGGAAAAACCGAGCAACATGTTTTTTAATTGCCTATCCCTAATCCATAAACTGTAATAACGGTAATAATAAAGCAAGGTGTTGCCTTACCTTGCGGAAAGCCTTGCGGAAGTTGTCAGAGAGAAAGGCGTAGAGTATCGGATTGATGCAAGAGTTGGTGTAGGCCAGAACATGGGAGATTATTTGAATGATGACCGTTAGGTGGGTGCCGCCGTACATGTTGAGAGCCTTGAGTACCAGTATAACCTGCAATATGTTCCAATTAGTGGCAATCAATGTATGTATTATAGATTTTTCACAATTTGTGTCTATCATTAGTGCCGCCCGTTCTCAATTTCACTCACAGTTCGAGCTATTTCCGTTTCCGTCATCCTTCAACTCCTTGTGATTGGCAATTTGTGTTTTGCATTTGCAATTTGCAATCGCATTGATTTTTGTTCAAACACTTTCACAAATGAGGAAAATCTCGCCTATTGAACAGTCGAGCAAATAATTGCAAACCATTTGCTAAGCAAAAATGTCAATTGGTTGAGTATGTTTGAGTTTCTTGCAGTGTATTCACTTATTTACAAAGTTCTTGTCTTTGCCTTCTCTTCCTCTATCACTCGCTCGCTCGCTCGCTCGCATTCTGTTTGCACAGCCGAGACGAGGCTCGAGACCAGCTGCTAATTTCATTTTAAGTGTGCGACTTTGAATGTCAATGAAACGTCCACAAAATATATTCAAATAATGTGTGTTCAAAGGAAATGAGCTTTCATTAAGCACATGTAAAAATATAAATGAAAATGTGCTTTATCTTTGTTACGCAATCTACTCTCTGTATAGTCATTAATTACGAAAGCTCAGTTAAAAGCACCCCTTTGCTTTAAGAGCTTTTGATTAAAATAATGTGTGTTTCATAAAAAAGAGCTTTCATTAGCACATGTAAAATGTGATGTGATGTGTTGTAAAATTTTATAGTAAATGTTTGAAATACTCTCTGATTCAAGGTTATAAAATAACAGTTGTTGCATTTAAGCACATTAAAGCACACTTTTAAAATTTGAAGTTAATGTTGAGCTAATCAAAAAAATCAGCTAATAGCAAATTAGAATAAACGGATTTCATAATCGTTTCAAATCTATGCAATCGGTACTGACCAGATACTAACTGGTCTTTAAAATAGATAAAATGCTTGAGTAAGTATCTAAAATATCTGAATTAAACAGTTAACACTTAAAATTTACCTTAAAATATTTACTTAAAATTATTTAAAGCTTAATATATTTATTTTTAATATTATTAAAATAAGAAATTTATTTGGTTTCAAGCTAATATGATTTCTGATAGGGTTTGGGATTGGGATTGGGATTGAAAATGAGATACTCACGTGTATGGGAAGCCAGCAGATGGCAAAGGCCAAGACAACAACAACAACCATTCGTGTAACGCGTCGCTTGCCCTTGCTGAAAGTAGTAAAGAGAACGGTTAATATATATTTATATTTATAAATGTATGTTTATGGTAATTATGCATATGTGTCTATTTAAAGCACAAAAAAAGAGAAAAGGACAATAAATATGGGCAATCTGCTTTATGAACTCGAGCTTTTTGCAAATGCACAAATGCGAAAATGCGTCACGCGGCGTATGCGCAATTTCCATATGCACACGAATCACACATGTGTGTAGATGTGTGTTTGATATACTATATATATACTCATTTACACACACTCACACGCACACACATACAGATCAAATTTGTTTGGCAGCATTGCAGGCATAATGCGGAATTGGATTTTTGATTTGGTTGCGACAACCGAAAAATCACGCATACGCAGCGTGGGGCGCGTACTTAGATTAAAAACAAAACACAGCGAACAGTGCCGACTGGGAGATACCATTTAATTCATTTGATACAAAATATTTGCTAGAAATGTGTAAAATATTTACATAACCAATTATATCGAGTCTGTCTAGAGCAGAAAAGAAATCTCAGCTCAGAGCTTTAAATACATTAAATAAATATTTATATTGAAATAATTATTTTATTTTATTCTGTCTAGAGTATTAAAGAAACCTTATTTGAAAATTTAATTTAAAAATAGTTGTATGTGAAAAAACCCTTTTGAGCTCCACCTAAAAAAATAAATATAAATAAAAAATATGGCTTCCACTTTGTGTTCAAAATTCGCAAGAAATGAAGTATTCAAACATTTAACTGTTATTTTTATACTCTGTGTGGAGTATAAAGGAAACCTTATCAGCAAATTGTATTAACAGACTCACAAATAGTTGAAAGTAAATAAAAGAGGTTCGACTCTGGACTAGAAGATACCATTGAATAAAACATTTAATAATATACAAATTTTAAGACTTATGTAAATATTACTATTTCAGATCTATTATTGATTGATATTGATATTGATTCTTTTAAAATCTACAACAAAATCTACTCCAAGCCGAAATCAGAAATTGAATTATCAGGCTCACAGATATATTATAAAATCTACTTCGCATCTTATTTTCTATGTGTATCAGAATTATTAATTTTTTCTTTTTAAAGGTTATTGTTTTGCTTGTTAGAAGCATAACTTTAAGGTAATACAAATTGATAAATTTTTTTTTTTCTATTCCCTCGTTGGGAATGTTATTTATTGGCCTTCATCAAATATCGGCTATAGGAATTTAAAAGCATAGCACATTTAACTTCTTGATATTCGATTATTTTAATTTATGAAGCAGAAAAGCTTTCCTTTCTGTGTGTGTTTTTCATTTCAAGACTTATTAATTTATTAATTTATGCTCCTATTGAGAAATTATTTTTGTTTGTAGCACAGCTTTATTATACACCCATTTTGTTAACGTTTGCTTATTGCAGGGTATCTTCTTGCTCAGATATGACTTTCCACCTCGAATATATCGAAGAGCACTTTTAGTGACAGTTGTGACAGCAACATTTCAGCAAATAAAATGCTCCGATATGAACTTGTTTTTCTCCGAAATTCTAAGATTACGAGTTCTCAGCTAATAAACTGATTGTTAAGCTCCATTTAATTTTTTACGATTACTGAAAGTCAGTTTCGGCAGCTGCTAACTAAATAATATCCGAAACGGAAAACAGAAAATGTAAACAAGTAAAAAACATCGAGTTGACTATGCCCGACTGGGAAGATACGCTGTTTGTTGTCTAACCTTAATAAAATTTTCCACATGTTGGTAATGGAAATATATATTTCATTATCTTTTAAGTAATGGAGGTAGGTATTTAATAAATAAGAAAAATTTGTTGATACCTTGATATACCTTTTTCTAATTAATATTAGTCAAACTTAAAGTCTTTAGAGATGAATAGTCAGACGAATATTAATGGATAGACTAGGTAAATTCGAACCTAGTGGGTAAGAGTCAGGCTCATAGGGAGTGGAGTATAATTATTATAATTAATTAGGTATCGGTAAAGACAACAAAACAAACAAAAGAAAGAGAGTGAGTATGAGTGTGAGAAAGAAAGTACTTGAAGTTTTATGAGCGAAGTTCTCTGTTTGATGGAATGCCTAAGCGTAATAAAAGGGCATTCATCATTGCGTTCATTTGGGGCAGGTGCACTTGTCGTTATGTTTACGCACGTGTGTGTATTTCTGTGTGTGTGTGTTTGTGTGTGAAGTCAACAGCCAGCAAACAAATTGCCTGCAGGCGCGTGGTTCCAGTTCCAATACTAAATGCAAGAGTCGAGCTGCATTTGATCCAGCACATGGCGTATACGTAATATGCATAAATGTGTATATATATGTAATCGTTACTCACCGAGATTCGGCCGATGGCTTGCAGCCGGGTGCACTTTTCCACAACCGAGCCAACATTCCCATATATAGAAAACAAATCAGTGTCAATGGAGCTACATACGATGAAAGGAAGAACGAAACCTGTAAATAAATATAATAATAAAATAAAATGCTTTTCATCGAGTTATCCCTAAAATTGTTTAAGTACAGCCCGAACAACTATGGCACAGCCAAAGTGCACACATTCAACCGTTGGTTTAATGGAAAAGTTAGCAAAAGTATTTCATTCGTTAACGCAATTTTATGCGCCTGTTAAATAGTTAATAAAAGTATCTGGAATTTGAAAACAACTTCACCTGCAAATATTTTGGGTCTGCTTGTTTGGATGTTTGTTAACGCTTAGCTGTTGCTTACTTTAATGGCTCTGATTTGAATATCTGCTAAATAAATTTAAGCCTCTTCGGTTAGCCAACTTTTAAGTGGTTGGAACCTGTGTATCTCTCGATTTTATAAAAAAATTTGTGGGTTAAAAAATGTGCATATGTGTATATGTATGCATGTATCAATGTATGTACACACATAAATATATATGTATATATATGCATACATTTATGAATCCATAGATATGTCTATGAATGTATATAAGAATGCACATACATATGTAAATTTGCATATTTATTTGTTTATTTACATAATAAATTATATTTTTTTTAAGCGTGACCCCTCAATCCGATTCCCATGAATTTAAACAGTCAAACTATATGTTTAAGTCCTTTGCTTGAGTGTAATTTATTGAACAAGTTGCATCTGGTGATCAAGTAAACACTATTTGTATAACCCTCTGGTAATCTTGTTCATTCTGTCTTTTTCTAGGTCTCATAATATGTCTTTCTCTTGTTTTAACTCGTGATTGTGTTCGATGTTACCTTTAAATTGATATTTCTACTAAATATATTCTAAGAATATGACGAAAATTCCCTTGATATGGTCTTACGACATTCAAGAATTGGTGAAGATTTCTATTTCAGACGAATACAATTATATAAAATTTCTGTCAAAGTGAGTTCTACATAGAACTTAATATTTGAAGAATACATTCGTGCACTGACAGGGTATCTGCTAGTCAAGCACATACGCACTTGTTTGTCGTTAGTCGTTTAGTTTTGTTTTTATGCGTGCTCTGTCAAAAACAAAATAAACACTAGTTCGAATGTTAATTTTGAGCGTGGCATCACTCGCAAATAGCTTAATAAAATAAATTTAAAAGGACAATGGCAAGACTAACCAACACTGGCGACAGTTGGCCACAGGCGACGGCCAAGCTCAACCTTAAGTCCACCTCCCCCGGCCACGCCCCTTTGGCCGACTGCTGCGGCATCTGGTGCCATGTCAGCGGCTTTTGTTTTTGCATTGGAAATAGCCAAAAGCAGTGAACCGTAACGCTGGCCAGATACCAGATACCAGATACCAGATACCAAATTCCAGATACCAAATACCAAATACTGGATACTGAATACCAGACACCATGTTGTGAGTGTTGTGAATGCCTTGGTATGGGTGGAAGCAACCCGTCGGTTTGCTTCATTCTAATCCAAAGCGACATTAATATAGCTCTAAATATTCGCTTTCTATTTTTGTTGTTGTCCAACCAATTTTACACACTTAATCTTTCGCCTAGGAACGCGATTAAAATGGGCCTTAAATTATTTGCAATAGGTAGAAATAACATAACAGATAAGTAGAAAAAAGGTTTAAGCTTTGCAATAAAGGAAAAGCTGTTGCACCTTTGATAGAATTATCGAACTAGTTAATTCCATTGAGAAAAGGTCTTAACTTCCTTATAGAACTCGTAATCTCTCATTTGATTAAAGTGCTACAATCTTTAATGTGTTCCATAAGGATAACTGTTATTTTAACATAAATTTAGTGTTGGTTAAATATTATTAAGTATTGTCAATACTTAAAGTATAAAGTTTAAATAAAACAGAATCAAGTTTTTGAGGTTGAAAGCAGGATTCAAATCAATGAAATCAGCTGCAATAATTTAAAGTATTGCAAAAAGAGACAAAATATCATATAATCATAAACAGGTGAGGACAAAGAAATCATAATTGGAGGTAACAGTGTTGATAAATTGTGCAAATTATATAAAAGACAAACTCTGATATAAAGTGATGTTGAGTCTTAAATTTGGAATATTAAGTATGAAGGTGAGTCAAAAATATATATAAGAAAACAGAGAAATACGAAAATTAAAGATAACAGTGTTGATAAATTATGTGAGATATTTAAAAGCGAACGGCAATAACGTTGGAAAAAATCTGCTCAAGTGGCATGCGAAGCTTATGGAAATCGATTGTTGCATTCGCCGTGCGGCAAGTGCAACAGCAATTGGCTGTTGGCCATTTGTGAATCGGGCTTATGATTCATTTGAACCGCGATAAGTTTCAAGTGGCCATGTTTCCGGTTGAAGGGGAAAACGTGAGGGGGCGGGGCGGGGCGGTGAAAACAATAAAGCACGTTGCACGCTGTGGCATGCAATAAGTAGAAGGTTGCATAAATCTTCGTACGAGTGATGGTGAACGGCTCGCATCCGGATTTCGGAATCCGGTATCCGGCTCCGGATCCGGATCCGGGTCTGGGTGCTCATTCTGCTGCTTGATTCGCGTAGGCGGCAAATTGTAAATCTCAATGAAATGCTTAATCAATACACAAAAAAAAAAAAACAAAAAAAAACAAGGCAACTCTAGTCGAATGTGCTAGACTTGGAGATACCCTGGAACTACATGCAACTACATTTTGCATATATTTCTCATGATACGCCCGTTACATACGTTTTCACAAGAACAATATACCCTGTTTATCCATTTTTAATGGATTCTGGGTATCGAAAAATGCACAAAGGTAGGCAAAGGTGGACGTAATGAAACGGAAAACTGTAAAGCCAGATGAAACGAGGCTAAAGGAAATCGCGCATGGCACATATTGTTAATCATAATGGTTGCCACCACTCAGTTGCCACCCAACAGTCGGTAGATGGAGCCACCATTCTTATTTTATTCACTCATACGGCAAAATGGCCGAGAGGGCCGGAATTGAAATCATTTTCGGTTGAACTAAGAGCCGTGGCCAATGAACATGTCCTGTTATATCGACGACAGACGATATCCTTGGCATAATCAGCAGTGACATTTGCGTCTGAAAGGACCAGCCAGGTTGTTCAAATAAGTCTTATTTGGAAGCGATATGGGCCGAGGAAAATGTTGTGAGTCTTGCTTGTTGCGATTGTTTTCCAATTCTAACGTGTTAATTAAAGTGTGAATTACAAAGAAGATTGTTTGCACTGACGTTGACGACAAGGAAAATGAAGATGATGATGATTATGATGATGATAATGATGAAGAAGAAGATGAAGATGTTGAGGTTGACAACCACAATTACTATATTGAGTTCATTTACAATAGATTATTTGTATCTTATACCAGCTCGTATATATCTGTAATACTCTGTTAAAGTTTGTGATGGACAAAAGGAAATCAGATTTTTAAGCTAATTGGGAATGTGTATATATGTATAAATAACTTCGAATTGCTATCAAAACCAGTGTAGTAAAAATATTAAACAAATTTGTTGTGCAAATAAAAATAAGTGTGGATTCCCATAAAAAAGCTAAAACTATGAAAATTATTATTTAAAATTTTGATTTCAGGTATGTCCACTTTAACGGCTTTAAATGTAGATAAATAAATAAAATAAATATTATAATAAATAATTATAAATATTCAGCAACAGCGAATAATTTAATTGTCTCCCCTTGCATGCTGGATAGTAGTGACTCCCTCGCAGTTGGAACTTTAATTTTGATATTAAATGGTCTATTCCCGGAATAGAACAGGGCTAATAAAGCTCGAGAAGGCGTCGCGAACTCCGGTTGATTAATTTGGCTGAGTGAGTGACTGGCTGGGAGGCGCGACAGTTGCTACGTTCAAATCCCAGGCGCAATTTGAGCACGCAAAATATTAACGAGTCGGTCCGGTCCCCCGGTGCCACGCCTCCCGCCTTCCGTCTTCCAATCTCCGGCTCTTCGGCTCTCTGGCTCCATGCATATGCGAATATGGGCAACACTTCAGTTTATGGCTTTTTATTGGGCGGCTCATAAAGTTTAAAGGCAGAAAAAGTTTTTTTTGTGCCTACAAGCTGTCAACTTGTGCGTCTGTGATAGACCTACGGAATGTGTCACCCTGCCCACCCCCAAACCCCCACCCCCTCCAATCAGTGGAGTCGAACCCAGAAACCCAAATACCATCCCATCCCATCCTCAAACCATTTCGCAATATTGTTAAGTTTCATTGCATGTATCTCTCCATTGGCTTCAAAATTTGGAAGTATTTCAGTCGGAAGGCGAAGTTTTATGCCGTTTCAAACTTTATGGATAGTTATGGCAGTATACCATATATGTATATATTCAAAGGGAGATTCTATCTTTTAAAGTGTTCAGCAACATAAATTCCGTTGAAACAATATAAAGCAACATCTTTAAATGTGCGCCCATCAAATTTATTTTCTTTTGTAGTTCACAACTTTTCTAAGTTTTAAGTTTTCTATTTGTTTTTTCAAACTATGAAGTTTATCTAAATCGTTTAAATTGCTCTATTTTGCTTGAAGATAGTATTAATTAAATTATATCAAGCGTATTTTTTAAACAAAAAACTATTAGAATTAAAATCGTAAAACGATTTCCTCACAACCTATTTGAATTACAGGGTGTCTGCATGTCGCACACTTTTAATTTTAAATAAATACAATTTAAAAAAACCTTATTTTTCAAACTCGAAATTTTTGTTGAATATTGTTTTAGTTTCAGGATTCAAGAAAACCCCGTTCAAAATTAATTGAATAGGTTTAAAATAAAGGTTTTTCTTTATTTTTATATGATGTAATGTTTAATTTCTGTGTATAATTATAATATCTTAAAATCGAATTTTAAAAATGTATAAAAAGAAATAAGGTACGGTTTCAGTCTCTATTTTGCTACAGCCCTACCTCTTCGATAATTCATAATTTCTCAGAAATAAATAGAATATTTAATCACTACAGAAAAGTAAGCTATACGAAGTCCCAACTTAATTCTCTTGAGTCCATTGTCAAAAGTGTTTTCAAATAATCAAAATTGAAAATTTCATAATCCCCGACCGACCCGTGACCGCAACTGCTGTCGGATCACATAACTTTAAGAGCGAAACTTAACGAAACTTGGAGTAAAGTAGAGCCACACACAACGCTGCGGTCACACTGGCCACTCGGGGCAGATTCGAGGCGTGTTCTTGCCATTGTTCTACCCTTGTTGTTTTATTTTATTATTTATTTACGAGCCCATTTGGACCTGTGCACAAAACATAGGGTATAACGGCTCGTCACGACGATAACTTCATAACAAAATGCGAATTTAAGATTTTTGTTGCTTATAGACTTTCGAATTCAGCTTAAGTTTTTAGGTAGGACTCTATTAAGATAAACTTTGTAGGTTAATAATAAAAATGGAATAAGCCGAGTCATCATAATTCCAAATTCTCAAAAAAAAAATGTAAGTTTTAATTGCTTATAGATTTGAGATATAGTATTTGACTATATATGGATAAACCCTGCAAGTAAGACTAGTTTAAGTAACAGGGTATCACACAGTCGGGTAGCAGTTACTTTGCTTGGAGAAGGGAATACCGAGCTATCACTATCTGAACTTCTCAACAAAAGTGGACTTTAGTTTTTCTGGCTTATAGATTTCCCTTTTTAGGCATAAAGTACACGGTATCACGCATCGGGCAGGTATTTTGTTTGGTATGTGTGAAGTACTCATTGGGTGTAGCTCGCATATTTTTTGTTTTGTTGTATTTCCTGGTTTAGACGTCACAAGTTTGATCCATTTTTATGTGACGGCGGGCAATAAATTGAAACGGCAAATTTGCGAGCGAAATGCTCAACTGTTTGTCAATACACAACACACAATACATACAACAACACACAGTACACACAACAACACACAACAACACACAACAATAACAACGAAGTATTGAAACATGGCAATGACATTTGGGGGTCCAAACCAAATAAACAGCAAATCCAAATAAAAGACTAAACCATAGATGAAATACATAAATGTAGTCGCACTTTTAATACCCACTATTCGATTAATTTATCTTTAAGCTAACAATTAATTTTTTTAAGCAGAAGTACTTATTCTAAGCGTCACATGACAGGGTATTTCATAATTGGTTTTGCTTAAAGTAATTTTTTAAAATTGTTTTGTGCTCATGTTCACTTTTTTATACCCTGTTGGGTATAATAACTATATATATAAGTTCATATATATATGTTGTTCTATTTTGGGACCAGCTAATTGAGTTTTATATGAGGTAGCAGAAATTGTCAGGAGTATATGGTCTTGCATACCCTGTAATCTAACTATATAACTTTATTTATTTTGTCTATTAGGTCACAACACATATAAGTTTTTTCATTTTGTATATTAGGCTTTGCATACCCTGTAGCTTAGAAAATACAAAAAAATAACTTTATTAATTCGATCCAAACCTCAAGTATTTCTTTCCACCTACTTACAGGGTGTGCCGCAGTTGGCACCCTGAGCTGTCGCTAAGGTAATTGTGATTTATACGGTCTGCCAGGCGGCATAACATATCGACCCAGTTTCACATTTCCCACTTTCCTACTTTCCCGCTTTCCCGCTTTTTCCGCTTTCCATTCCCGTTACTGTCAGCGAATGAAGCCGTGTAAATTGCTCTCTGTGTAGCATTAGACGCGCGCTCCACAAGTGCATATAAGCACACACCCACTAACACACCCACAAACGAACAAACAAACACACACACACACACACACACACATAGAGAGAGAGAGAGAGAGGGACAGGCGGACAGCTGCAGTTAGTGTGTTATCCTTGTTGTTGTTTGTGTGTGTGTGTGTTTGTTTGTTCGTTTGTGGGTGTGTTAGTTGGGTGTGTGCTTATATGCCTTGTGGAGCGCGCGTCTAATGCTACACAGAGAGCAATTTACACGGCTTCATTCGCTGACAGTAACGGGAATGGAAAGCGGAAAAGCGGGAAAGCGGGAAAGTAGGAAAGTGGGAAATGTGAAACTGGGTCGATATGTTATGCCGCCTGGCAGACCCTATAAATCACAATTACCTTAGCGACAGCTCAGGGTGCCAACTGCGGCACACCCTGTAAGTAGGTGGAAAGAAATACTTGAGGTTTGGATCGAATTAATAAAGTTATTTTTTTGTATTTTCTAAGCTACAGGGTATGCAAAGCCTAATATACAACATGAAAAAACTTATATGTGTTGTGACCTAATAGACAAAATAAATAAAGTTATATAGTTAGATTACAGGGTTTATGCAAGACCATATACTCCTGACAATTTCTGCTACCTCATATAAAACTCAATTAGCTGGTCCCAAAATAGAACAACATATATATATGAACTTATATATATAGTTATTATACCCAACAGGGTATAAAAAAGTGAACATGAGCACAAAACAATTTTAAAAAATTACTTTAAGCTAAAAAACCAATTATGAAATACCCTGTCATGTGACGCTTAGAATAAGTACTTCTGCTTAAAAAAATTAATTGTTAGCTTAAAGATAAATTAATCGAATAGTGGGTATTAAAAGTGCGACTACATTTATGTATTTCATCTATGGTTTAGTCTTTTATTTGGATTTGCTGTTTATTTGGTTTGGACCCCCAAATGTCATTGCCATGTTTCAATACTTCGTTGTTATTGTTGTGTGTTGTTGTGTGTTGTTGTGTGTACTGTGTGTTGTTGTATGTATTGTGTGTTGTGTATTGACAAACAGTTGAGCATTTCGCTCGCAAATTTGCCGTTTCAATTTATTGCCCGCCGTCACATAAAAATGGATCAAACTTGTGACGTCTAAACCAGGAAATACAACAAAACAAAAATATGCGAGCTACACCCAATGAGTACTTCACACATACCAAACAAAATACCTGCCCGAATGCGTGATACCGTGTACTTTATGCCTAAAAAGGGAAATCTATAAGCCAGAAAAACTAAAGTCCACTTTTGTTGAGAAGTTCAGATAGTGATAGCTCGGTATTCCCTTCTCCAAGCAAAGTAACTGCTACCCGACTGTGTGATACCCTGTTACTTAAACTAGTCTTACTTACAGGGTTTATCCATATATAGTCAAATACTATATCTCAAATCTATAAGCAATTAAAACTTACATTTTTTTTTTGAGAATTTGGAATTATGATGACTCGGCTTATTACATTTTTATTATTAACCTACAAAGTTTATCTTAATAGAATCCTACCTAAAAACTTAAGCTGAATTCGAAAGTCTATAAGCAACAAAAATCTTAAATTCGCATTTTGTTATGAAGTTATCGTCGTGACGAGCCGTTATACCCTATGTTTTGTGCACAGGTCAAATGGGCTCGTAAATAAATAATAAAATAAAACAACAAGGGTAGAACAATGGCAAGAACACGCCTCGAATCTGCCCCGAGTGGCCAGTGTGACCGCAGCGTTGTGTGTGGCTCTACTTTACTCCAAGTTTCGTTAAGTTTCGCTCTTAAAGTTATGTGATCCGACAGCAGTTGCGGTCACGGGTCGGTCGGGGATTATGAAATTTTCAATTTTGATTATTTGAAAACACTTTTGACAATGGACTCAAGAGAATTAAGTTGGGACTTCGTATAGCTTACTTTTCTGTAGTGATTAAATATTCTATTTATTTCTGAGAAATTATGAATTATCGAAGAGGTAGGGCTGTAGCAAAATAGAGACTGAAACCGTACCTTATTTCTTTTTATACATTTTAAAATTCGATTTTAAGATATTATAATTATACACAGAAATTAAACATTACATCATATAAAAATAAAAGAAAAACCTTTATTTTAAACCTATTCAATTAATTTTGAACGGGGTTTTCTTGAATCCTGAAACTAAAACAATATTCAACAAAAATTTCGAGTTTGAAAAATAAGGTTTTTTAAATTGTATTTATTTAAATTAAAGTGTGCGACATGCAGACACCCTGTAATTCAAATAGGTTGTGAGGAAATCGTTTTACGATTTTAATTCTAATAGTTTTTGTTTAAAAAATACGCTTGATATAATTTAATTAATACTATCTTCAAGCAAAATAGAGCAATTTAAACGATTTAGATAAACTTCATAGTTTGAAAAAACAAATAGAAAACTTAAAACTTAGAAAAGTTGTGAACTACAAAAGAAAATAAATTTGATGGGCGCACATTTAAAGATGTTGCTTTATATTGTTTCAACGGAATTTATGTTGCTGAACACTTTAAAAGATAGAATCTCCCTTTGAATATATACATATATGGTATACTGCCATAACTATCCATAAAGTTTGAAACGGCATAAAACTTCGCCTTCCGACTGAAATACTTCCAAATTTTGAAGCCAATGGAGAGATACATGCAATGAAACTTAACAATATTGCGAAATGGTTTGAGGATGGGATGGGATGGTATTTGGGTTTCTGGGTTCGACTCCACTGATTGGAGGGGTGGGGGTTTGGGGGTGGGCAGGGTGACACATTCCGTAGGTCTATCACAGACGCACAAGTTGACAGCTTGTAGGCACAAAAAAAACTTTTTCTGCCTTTAAACTTTATGAGCCGCCCAATAAAAAGCCATAAACTGAAGTGTTGCCCATATTCGCATATGCATGGAGCCAGAGAGCCGAAGAGCCGGAGATTGGAAGACGGAAGGCGGGAGGCGTGGCACCGGGGGACCGGACCGACTCGTTAATATTTTGCGTGCTCAAATTGCGCCTGGGATTTGAACGTAGCAACTGTCGCGCCTCCCAGCCAGTCACTCACTCAGCCAAATTAATCAACCGGAGTTCGCGACGCCTTCTCGAGCTTTATTAGCCCTGTTCTATTCCGGGAATAGACCATTTAATATCAAAATTAAAGTTCCAACTGCGAGGGAGTCACTACTATCCAGCATGCAAGGGGAGACAATTAAATTATTCGCTGTTGCTGAATATTTATAATTATTTATTATAATATTTATTTTATTTATTTATCTACATTTAAAGCCGTTAAAGTGGACATACCTGAAATCAAAATTTTAAATAATAATTTTCATAGTTTTAGCTTTTTTATGGGAATCCACACTTATTTTTATTTGCACAACAAATTTGTTTAATATTTTTACTACACTGGTTTTGATAGCAATTCGAAGTTATTTATACATATATACACATTCCCAATTAGCTTAAAAAATCTGATTTCCTTTTGTCCATCACAAACTTTAACAGAGTATTACAGATATATACGAGCTGGTATAAGATACAAATAATCTATTGTAAATGAACTCAATATAGTAATTGTGGTTGTCAACCTCAACATCTTCATCTTCTTCTTCATCATTATCATCATCATAATCATCATCATCTTCATTTTCCTTGTCGTCAACGTCAGTGCAAACAATCTTCTTTGTAATTCACACTTTAATTAACACGTTAGAATTGGAAAACAATCGCAACAAGCAAGACTCACAACATTTTCCTCGGCCCATATCGCTTCCAAATAAGACTTATTTGAACAACCTGGCTGGTCCTTTCAGACGCAAATGTCACTGCTGATTATGCCAAGGATATCGTCTGTCGTCGATATAACAGGACATGTTCATTGGCCACGGCTCTTAGTTCAACCGAAAATGATTTCAATTCCGGCCCTCTCGGCCATTTTGCCGTATGAGTGAATAAAATAAGAATGGTGGCTCCATCTACCGACTGTTGGGTGGCAACTGAGTGGTGGCAACCATTATGATTAACAATTGTGCCATGCGCGATTTCCTTTAGCCTCGTTTCATCTGGCTTTACAGTTTTCCGTTTCATTACGTCCACCTTTGCCTACCTTTGTGCATTTTTCGATACCCAGAATCCATTAAAAATGGATAAACAGGGTATATTGTTCTTGTGAAAACGTATGTAACGGGCGTATCATGAGAAATATATGCAAAATGTAGTTGCATGTAGTTCCAGGGTATCTCCAAGTCTAGCACATTCGACTAGAGTTGCCTTGTTTTTTTTTTGTTTTTTTTTTTTGTGTATTGATTAAGCATTTCATTGAGATTTACAATTTGCCGCCTACGCGAATCAAGCAGCAGAATGAGCACCCAGACCCGGATCCGGATCCGGAGCCGGATACCGGATTCCGAAATCCGGATGCGAGCCGTTCACCATCACTCGTACGAAGATTTATGCAACCTTCTACTTATTGCATGCCACAGCGTGCAACGTGCTTTATTGTTTTCACCGCCCCGCCCCGCCCCCTCACGTTTTCCCCTTCAACCGGAAACATGGCCACTTGAAACTTATCGCGGTTCAAATGAATCATAAGCCCGATTCACAAATGGCCAACAGCCAATTGCTGTTGCACTTGCCGCACGGCGAATGCAACAATCGATTTCCATAAGCTTCGCATGCCACTTGAGCAGATTTTTTCCAACGTTATTGCCGTTCGCTTTTAAATATCTCACATAATTTATCAACACTGTTATCTTTAATTTTCGTATTTCTCTGTTTTCTTATATATATTTTTGACTCACCTTCATACTTAATATTCCAAATTTAAGACTCAACATCACTTTATATCAGAGTTTGTCTTTTATATAATTTGCACAATTTATCAACACTGTTACCTCCAATTATGATTTCTTTGTCCTCACCTGTTTATGATTATATGATATTTTGTCTCTTTTTGCAATACTTTAAATTATTGCAGCTGATTTCATTGATTTGAATCCTGCTTTCAACCTCAAAAACTTGATTCTGTTTTATTTAAACTTTATACTTTAAGTATTGACAATACTTAATAATATTTAACCAACACTAAATTTATGTTAAAATAACAGTTATCCTTATGGAACACATTAAAGATTGTAGCACTTTAATCAAATGAGAGATTACGAGTTCTATAAGGAAGTTAAGACCTTTTCTCAATGGAATTAACTAGTTCGATAATTCTATCAAAGGTGCAACAGCTTTTCCTTTATTGCAAAGCTTAAACCTTTTTTCTACTTATCTGTTATGTTATTTCTACCTATTGCAAATAATTTAAGGCCCATTTTAATCGCGTTCCTAGGCGAAAGATTAAGTGTGTAAAATTGGTTGGACAACAACAAAAATAGAAAGCGAATATTTAGAGCTATATTAATGTCGCTTTGGATTAGAATGAAGCAAACCGACGGGTTGCTTCCACCCATACCAAGGCATTCACAACACTCACAACATGGTGTCTGGTATTCAGTATCCAGTATTTGGTATTTGGTATCTGGAATTTGGTATCTGGTATCTGGTATCTGGTATCTGGCCAGCGTTACGGTTCACTGCTTTTGGCTATTTCCAATGCAAAAACAAAAGCCGCTGACATGGCACCAGATGCCGCAGCAGTCGGCCAAAGGGGCGTGGCCGGGGGGAGGTGGACTTAAGGTTGAGCTTGGCCG
The DNA here is from genome assembly GCA_037075185.1 of Drosophila pseudotalamancana. Lineage (NCBI taxonomy): Eukaryota > Metazoa > Arthropoda > Insecta > Diptera > Drosophilidae > Drosophila > Drosophila pseudotalamancana. Next base: position 22,336 of record JBAMCK010000842.1, on the reverse strand, counting down.
TCGCCTGTGGCCAACTGTCGCCAGTGTTGGTTAGTCTTGCCATTGTCCTTTTAAATTTATTTTATTAAGCTATTTGCGAGTGATGCCACGCTCAAAATTAACATTCGAACTAGTGTTTATTTTGTTTTTGACAGAGCACGCATAAAAACAAAACTAAACGACTAACGACAAACAAGTGCGTATGTGCTTGACTAGCAGATACCCTGTCAGTGCACGAATGTATTCTTCAAATATTAAGTTCTATGTAGAACTCACTTTGACAGAAATTTTATATAATTGTATTCGTCTGAAATAGAAATCTTCACCAATTCTTGAATGTCGTAAGACCATATCAAGGGAATTTTCGTCATATTCTTAGAATATATTTAGTAGAAATATCAATTTAAAGGTAACATCGAACACAATCACGAGTTAAAACAAGAGAAAGACATATTATGAGACCTAGAAAAAGACAGAATGAACAAGATTACCAGAGGGTTATACAAATAGTGTTTACTTGATCACCAGATGCAACTTGTTCAATAAATTACACTCAAGCAAAGGACTTAAACATATAGTTTGACTGTTTAAATTCATGGGAATCGGATTGAGGGGTCACGCTTAAAAAAAATATAATTTATTATGTAAATAAACAAATAAATATGCAAATTTACATATGTATGTGCATTCTTATATACATTCATAGACATATCTATGGATTCATAAATGTATGCATATATATACATATATATTTATGTGTGTACATACATTGATACATGCATACATATACACATATGCACATTTTTTAACCCACAAATTTTTTTATAAAATCGAGAGATACACAGGTTCCAACCACTTAAAAGTTGGCTAACCGAAGAGGCTTAAATTTATTTAGCAGATATTCAAATCAGAGCCATTAAAGTAAGCAACAGCTAAGCGTTAACAAACATCCAAACAAGCAGACCCAAAATATTTGCAGGTGAAGTTGTTTTCAAATTCCAGATACTTTTATTAACTATTTAACAGGCGCATAAAATTGCGTTAACGAATGAAATACTTTTGCTAACTTTTCCATTAAACCAACGGTTGAATGTGTGCACTTTGGCTGTGCCATAGTTGTTCGGGCTGTACTTAAACAATTTTAGGGATAACTTCGATGAAAAGCATTTTATTTTATTATTATATTTATTTACAGGTTTCGTTCTTCCTTTCATCGTATGTAGCTCCATTGACACTGATTTGTTTTCTATATATGGGAATGTTGGCTCGGTTGTGGAAAAGTGCACCCGGCTGCAAGCCATCGGCCGAATCTCGGTGAGTAACGATTACATATATATACACATTTATGCATATTACGTATACGCCATGTGCTGGATCAAATGCAGCTCGACTCTTGCATTTAGTATTGGAACTGGAACCACGCGCCTGCAGGCAATTTGTTTGCTGGCTGTTGACTTCACACACAAACACACACACACAGAAATACACACACGTGCATAAACATAACGACAAGTGCACCTGCCCCAAATAGAACGCAATGATGAATGCCCTTTTATTACGCTTAGGCATTCCATCAAGCAGAGAACATTCGCTCATAAAACTTCAGAAGTACTTTCTTTCTCACACTCCCATGCTGCTCTCTTTCTTTTTGTTTGTTTTGTTGTCTTTACCGATACCTAATTAATTATAATAGGTATAATCAAAAATACCAGAAAGAGCCTGACTTACCCCCCCAAAAAAAAACCCTAAAAACTCCATTAATATTCGTCTGACGGATTCATCTCTGTATCCTTTAAAAAAAAAAAAAAAAAAAAAAAAAAAAAAAAAAAAAAAAAAAAAAACATTTTTCTTATTTATTAGGTACCTACCTCACATTACTTAAAGGAATAATGAAATATATATTTCAATTACCAACATGTGGAAAATTTTATTAGGGATTGAACGGCAAACAGCGTATCTTCCCAGTCGAGCATAGTACTTGTTCCCGTTTGAATATTATTGTAGCGAGCTGCCGAAACTGACTTTTCGGTAATCGTAAAAAAGTAAATGGAGCTTAACAATCAGTTTATTAGCTCGTAATCTTAGAATTTCGGAAAAAAACAAGTTTTCAAATATCGGAGCATTTTGTACTTTCCTTCAGTCTTGCTGTCACAACTGTCACTAAAAGAGATATATAACCGTACTGGAAAAATCATATCTGACCCCCAAAATACCCAGCCCCCCGCAAACGTTAACAAAATGGAGTTGTATGAAAATGCTGTGCTACAAACAAAAAATAATTTCTCAATAGAAACATAAATTAATAAATTAATAAGTCTTGAAAAAAAAAAAAAAAAAAGAAAAGAAAAAATTTCTGCTCATAAATTAAAATGTCAAAAAATCAGAAGTTAAGCTCTTGAACATGCTTCTCTATAGCCGATATTTATTGAAGGCCAATAAATAACATTCCCAACGAGGAAATAGAAAAAAAAATTTATCAGTCTGTACTCTCTTAAAGTTATGCTTCTAACAAGTGTTATTTTATAACCTTGAATCAGAGAGTATTTCAAACATTTACTATAAAATTTTACAACACATCACATCACATTTTACATGTGCTAATGAAAGCTCTTTATGAAACACACATTATTTAATCAAAAGCTCTTAAAGCAAAGGGGTGCTTTTAACTGAGCTTTCGTAATTAATGACTATACAGAGAGTAGATTGCGTAACAAAGATAAAGCACATTTTCATTTATATTTTTACATGTGCTTAATGAAAGCTCATTTCCTTTGAACACACATTATTTGAATATATTTTAGACGTTTGTTGACATTCAAAGTCGCACACTTAAAATGAAATTAGCAGCTGGTCTCGAGCCTCGTCTCGGCTGTGCAAACAGAATGCGAGCGAGCGAGCGAGCGAGTGATAGAGGGAAGAGAAGGCAAAGACAAGAACTTTGTAAATAAGTGAATACACTGCAAGAAACTCAAACATACTCAACCAATTGACATTTTTGCTTAGCAAATGGTTTGCAATTATTTGCTCGACTGTTCAATAGGCGAGATTTCATTTGTGAAAGTGTTTGAACAAAAATCAATGCGATTGCAAATTGCAAATGCAAAACACAAATTGCCAATCACAAGGAGTTGAAGGATGACGTTCAAATAGCTCGAACTGTGAGTGAAATTGAGAACGGGCGCACTAATGATAGACACAAAATTGTGAAAAATCATAATACATACATTGATTGCCACTAATTGCTATTGCAAGGTTGGCAATGGTGTCGGCACTACCTAATGGTCATCATTCAACAATTTCCCATGTTCTGGTTTTACACTTCTTGTATGGGTCTCGATATTTACGCCTTTCTCTGACAACTTCGTCAGTGGGCTTTCCGCAAGGTAAGGTAACACCTTGCTTATTACTGTTATTACAGTTTATGGATTAGATAGCAATTAAAACATGTTGGTCCTTTCTCATTCGGATAATTTGTAGAGAGAGACTGAATAATGCTGAAAAGAAACAACAAGATTTGAAACAAATGGAATCAGACAGATGAATACTTGAACTGCTATGAAACGAATGACGTGAACGAATAGGAACAGACACTTAGAGATGAAATCTAATAGACTGCTGAAATAAAGAACAGGTGGAATGAAAGAAAGTAACTTGCTACAGACGGACCGAAGGAATGAAACGGGACATGGGAGACCAATGGCAGACGGGAATGTGAAAAGACTGCTTTCTGACGAAAACGAATGAATAGATAAAATTGAATGAATGAACCATAACATATGCAGTACAAAGTATAGATGCAGACTCCTGACTCAGACGGAACGTATAGAAACAGGACAAACGAATAGAAATACAACTAACGTATAATGAAATGAATTGATGAGCGTCTGACCGAATGAATACGGACAGATGGACGGTCAAAAGCAACAAAACTGGTAACAAACATTGAATAAAAATGAACAAAAGCACCGTTAATCGGTTGATAGATTTATAAATTGAATTAAATTGAATTGTATGCAAATAATTTGACAAAGCATTTAAACAATTCCAGCTATATAAGAGTTTGAATTTGTTGTTTCGACACTTATAGAAATATATATATATATATATATATATATGTATGTATGTATGTGTATATGTGTATATGTGTATATGTGTATATGTGTATGTTTATGTATATCAAAAATGAAACATATTTTAAAATGGGGATGAAAAAGAAATGTGATTTATCGAAAGAGACAGAAAAAACTATTTAATAGACTTGATGCAAGTTTTCATTTTGTGCTTCTCTATAACTAAAAGATTATTATAATAAAACAAACACAAGCTAAAATAAATTAATAATAAAAGAGAAAATATTATAAAATTGTAAGTTCCATTGGAATTGGGGTTCCTATCAGACAGAACTAAAGAACATAAAACAAAGTTAGCTGTAAGGAAAATACAAATAGAATCCATTATACGGTTATAAAATAATTATATAATAATTTATATATTTATTATTTATAGCTGTTAGTCTGTTAAATTCCATCAAATTATTTATATATTTTCTTTTTTGTTTCGATTGATTTGTTTGAACTAGCATTATTTTGCAACAGTATAAAACAATCTAGCCAAAAGTTGAGTTTTAAAAGCGGTTTGCTTTCAAATTAAAATGAAACAGTTATTTATTTATAAAGTTTAAAGCAGTAATGCACGTAATTCAGGATCTATTTGACAGCCGTTTATAACTTAAATAAATTCAAAATTATATTTAAAATTATAATTTAAAATATTTTTGTTTGTAAAATTGGTTTTAAATTTAATAATTATTTTTAAATTGGTTAAGAGTTGACTTATTTCAAAGAATAAAACTAAGTCTAGGGCTAAAAACTAATTCAGCCTTAAAAATGTTTTTTTTTCAACAACCTAGTTTTTTAATGCATTTTGTTTGTGTTATTTATGATTATTTTTTAACATAATTTATAATCTAAATTAACAAATAACGAATATTTGTTTTTATACTTAGATCAACAATTTATAACCAAAACAAAACTATAAAATTAGTAAAAAAAAATAAACTTAAGTTTTAATGATATAAGAAAATGAACAAAATTTAAATTTGAAGTCTCAGCAAGATTGTAGACAAAAAATATAACAAAATGAAAAACAAAGTAATTATAAATAAATTTTGTATAATAATAATTATAAACAATTTTTTTTATTATATTTTTTAAATGAATGCAAGAAAAATACTAAAAATTAAGACCATTAAAAATGATTGAAAGAGAATTAAGTGCAAGAAATATTATAAGTATTAAAAAATTAAAATTTATAAAAATATTATATAAGATCTTACTTTTTTCATTTAATTTTTATTTTACATTATATTTTTTATTAATGGTAATTTAAAAAAAAAAAAACGAAAATGTTTCTAGTACTTCGGCATTGCCGACCTAAAAAAACTAGCCTAAGAAAATGTCTTAGAAACCTAAGAAAATATGAAAATAATAAAACTTGTTAATTTTTGTGTGTTATTTGCATATAAACACAATTAATAATTATTTGTGTATTTTACCAACTGCATTCCTAGCACAGTTATGGAATTGAACAATATTTGAATTGAAACATTTGCAAACCAACAATAAACAAATACAAATTGAAATATTTTAGATCTAAGTCAAAACTTAACCAAAAACTCAAAAAAAAAACAAAATTTTAAGGAAATACATTTTTTTTTATTTAAATGTGCAAATCATATTTTAATATATGTGTGTACGTATTTAATGGTTACTCACAGGTTACAACAACAGCAAAATAAAAAATTAAAAAAAAACAGTATGAAAATTTTCAATACTAAACACAAAAAGAAAAAAATTAAAAATTGAAAATTGAAAATTGAAAATTAAATTATTGTATTTAAATATGAATGTTTGTACCATCATTTTACTCACATGTTAATTAAACGTATACTATATGTATAAACATATATGTGTGTATGTATATGTATATATGTGTATGTATGTACATATATGTACAAGCAGCGTATAACTGGAAATAAAATCGTTTTTCTCTTGGAATTCAACAAACTTTTATATTATTCGAGGAAAATGGGGATGCAGTACATTGACAGAGTTAATGATTGACAGAGTTACGGATTGACACACTTACTGATTGGATGACTAATTGAAGGACGGCATTAATAATCTGACTATTTGCCTGAATAATTGATTGACAGACTATTGACTGATTGACACACATACATATTGACTGACTGCATTATTGATTGACTGGATGACTAATTGAAACACTGCATTGATAAGTTGACCATATTTTTTATATATATATAAATATATATACTCAGTCAATCATTCATTCAGACAGCCGATTAAATGAATTTTTGATAGACTGAATGGAACATTGATTGACTGAAGACTTTCTGATTGACTAATTGGTAGACAGAATTAATTAGTCGACAATTGTACTGAATAATTGATTGACTGACGATTTAATGAGTATTTGACAAATTTATTGACTGTCTGATTAAATGACTGATTGACCAGTCGATTAACTTCCAAATTGGTAAACTACCCTCCCTAGCTAACAATATAAGTGATTGATTGATTGACTGACTTATTGACCAATTGATTGAATAAATAACATAATTGCAGTTTAGCTGCCAAAATGATTAAATAAATGTCTAAATGACTGTCTGATTGATTGATTGACCTATTGAAAAAAAAATAATCGCATCACTTTTTAACTTATAGTCATACTTGCTGCCAGATTTGAAGGAACTTAAATCTTTCGATCTTTCGAATTAGTGAAGACTCTTCTGGAAGCTATGTAAGAATTTCATAAACGAGATTGACATCAATATTTTCCTATGAATTGATAACTGCTTGAAACTTGGATTAGTTTCTTAACTTCTTTTGCAAATAATCACTAGAAAAATTGTCTGTACGTGACTGAGATGGAAATTAAATGTATAGCACAGTCATATATCATATATATATGATGCTTGACACTTATTTGTGGATATGTGTGATAAGGTGAAAACTGTTGAAAATTAAATTTATATATCACCTGTTGAAATTTCACTGGCACTCGCTTCGGGCTATAGCTAAATGATAGCCCCCCGCGTATTGTTAGGGGTGTACCATCTTGAAGGGTTTCCAATGCAACACTGAGCCCGAACCAGCGCCAGGACCAAATGGCAAACAGGACACCACTCGACGTTCGACCTGCGCAGATCTCACCTATGTAAATTGACAACACGTGTAAACAGGTACATTATTTAGTTAAGCAATTGCCTTGCTGTGGGCGCTGCTCCACTTGAGCCCACTGCAGCTGCACAGTGGTGCAAAAGCTATGTGCTGGCATGCAAAACAAATGCCATACAACATGCAAGAAATAATGTTTGTTTTTTTTCAATAGTTATTAAACAAGCCGATAGATCAGGATAGAAGGATATATATGTTTGGTCTATAGATTTCCAATAGATCAAAATATCATCGAAAATTTAATATTATAATGTATACAACAATTTACAACACTTAAAATGTAACAATACTCTGCAACTCTTAAAGCAGAGTTGGCTTTTTCCCTGAAGTCAATAAAATTGATGCATTACTCAGCACGAAGGATACAATTATTAGACGCCAACTCTTCGAGTAGAGCAGGCCTTTGCTCTTCAGCTAAAAAAAAAAATATTTATATATATATATATATATATATATACATACATATATATTTGGAGAAATCTGAAAACACACGATATACATAGAAAAATATATATTTTAATAAGAGAAACACGCTAGAAGAATGGCACAGGTAAGTATAAAGGTGAGTCTTGCATAATAATAAGCATTCTTGGATCTCTTGATTGTGTCTTATGTGCGATGTTAGCGACCGAGATTCAAGGTGCCCAACTATGGTATGGGTCGAAAAAGTTCGGTAATTGCCATATTACAGAAACTAAAACCATGCATCATTGAAAAGTACGATTCTTTTTTGGGTAACATTAAGGATAACGAAAACTCAATCGATGGTGAGCAGATCTATCCGGCCCGATTGCCGGCGGGCAACAGGAAACCCCCAAAACAATTCTAATGAGCGTTAAATTTGATCCTACTCGAAATATGTGGCAAAATCGAATGAAACAAGTTGCCAAACAGCGTTTACCCACAATACCAGAGGTTAAGGAGGTACCCATGGAGTTTAACGACACCTGCAAACAGGTATACTATACTATACTATTTATAAATATATCCCTATCTAACAGTCACTCAATATCATTGCGATCTATAGTCGGAAAAGCTGAAAATTAAACTAACGGAGGAGGAAATTAAGGTAATTGTTACCAATCAATCGATATATCGATTACAAGATGCATGAAATGCGTGAATTAAATGGCTTAAATATGACCGAAGTGGGCACAAATTGGATTAGGATCGAGCACCTGAACGTTAGGCCGCAATTTGTGATGGCTTTCACCGAGCCGCGTTTCTTTTGGCGCATTGAAATCGATTTGATAACCAATCCAACGGCCTTCTATTTGATCCATTCCGGCATCTTTTGGCAGGAGAATATGGCCAACAATCCAAATACAAGGCTCATGCTACGCGTTTTCGACCAGGCCAACTGCGCATTGGACAGCGGTCTCGGATGCTGGCAATCTGGCCATCGCATCCGATCGCCTTCCAGCCATTCGCACCTCCGTTTTACCCAAGTTTTTTCCATTCTGGAAACGCAGTCCGAACCAATTTATGAAAATTGTTCTAACCTATTTCGTTTTATTTTTTGTCTAATTGGCTGCCTTTTACACTTTTCTTTTAACCTTCGACCTTCGACCTTTGACCTTCGATGCATTTCAAGCTGTTGAGCAAATAATCGCGTTTCAAGCAATTAATAATAAATATGCCTAAAACTATAAAACTATAAATAGCTATATATGTATGATAGTGATAATTTCTGCAACTTTTAAATATCTTTCATATTTTATAATTATGTGAATGGAAATTTTTTAAGCTATTAATATCTGATAATAATATATAATATTCATGTGAATAGAAATTTCTTTCTTAAAGGCAAATATTTTATATTAGATTCTCTTAAATCAAAAAAACAGATCATAGAGTTATTTTTGAGATATATTGTGTATTAAAGAATAAAAATACATAAGCTAAAATAAATATTAAGTTTTATAATAAATAACTCCAAAACTTTGTAAGGTTTTGTATATAAAATGAAAATGTATAAAAAGATATTAATAAAAATAAAGATATTAAATAAATTGAAATACATAATAAAGTAAAAATTGTTATATTATTCATATCCATTTAAACAAAATTATTAAAGATATAAAAATTGATTTTAGTATAATTTTCGAGATTCAAAAACTAATTTTTGTTATGCGAGAAATTTCTGTTATTTTGTTGTTGCTGGAATTCGATTTCAAACCACTGTAACTGCAAAATTTATGCGAATTTGTTAATGAATATATCCGGGCAAAACGGCGCAAAAAAGCCAAAGGACAAAGGACAGAGGACAAAGGATGTTGGGGATGCTGACCGAAGCGGAGATCCTGCAGCAACGAAACGGCGAATTTTTACGATGCAAACAAAGAATAATCGTAACCTGGTGGACTTTATGCTGTTTGTGTTTGTCCGCGCAGGTAAGAAGGGTAAGAGGAGAAGAAGAAGAAGCAGCCGCTGGCAGCAGACAACAGGCAGCAGGCAGCATGCAGCGGCCAATTGGGCAAATAAACAAGCCAATAAGCGTCAACCAGGATACTTGTTGCCGTTGCTCCTCATTAGCAGCCGCCTCCGAGCCTTGCATATGAGTGGGCGTCTCATTAGTTCAAATATATATATCCATGTGCATATATGTGCGCATATTGTATGTATACATATATATATATATATATATATGTCCACCAGAGGGCGTTTAATTATGCAAACGCTGACCGCTGGCCGACTCGGTTATATTTCAAAACCGGTTCGCACAGCTAGAAAGCGGTTCAGTTCAGCAGTGTCCCTCGTGCCGGGCACAACAGTCGCCAGCAAACGCTCCCAGCTAGTCAGCTATTCAGCTAGTCAGCAGCCAATCAGATCGTCAGACAGTTAGCCAGCGATTGAACCCCAGCGAAGACACAAACCCAATCGAATTGCAATTGCAGCCATGCGACAGATCGGACGCAACTGGACGCTTCGTGGCGCCGTTCTGCTGCTGGCGCTGCAGCTGCTCCAGACTCCGCATGGTCTGCAGCACACCGAGGAGGGTCTCGAGTTGCTCTTCCGCGAGCGGTAAGTCTTAATCACTTACAGTTATATGGGACCAGTCGGCGTGATATCTAAAATATATTGTATGCATATATGTGTATATACTATATTCTTCATCTGAATCAAGTGCCGAGTTGTTTAAGGCTTCTTCCTCAGTCTGTCTCTACAGACTTCAATCCACACCTTTAGAGCAATCAGTCTTAATCACTTACAGTTATATGGGACCAGCCGGCGTGATATCTAAAATATATATGCATATATATATACTATATTCTTCACCTGAATCAAGTGCCGAGTTGTTTAAGGCTTCTTCCTCTGTCTGTCTCTACAGACTTCAATCCACACCTTTAGAGCATGTTTCGAACCATCGATAAATGTTTTTCATTCGATATCAAATCGAAACCTTAAGAGTCACCAAATTTGTTATATGGTTAAAGTCATACTCTAAGCAAGTCTACATACCACATATCTAAAACAAATAAGAAAACTCTACTCGAATATGCTCGACTAGGAGATATCCTGAAGCCTGTGAAGTTGCATTCCCCAAAACAAATTTATACGCTGTGACTGTGCTTCTTCTTTCGCAAAATCTATCAAAAATGTGCGGATCTATAATTTTGTTGCTTACTAGTAGTATTCGTTCTTAATGAAATTTCGCATAGGAGAACAGCAAATTTATAGATCTTTCAAAATAGACTTTTTCGATTTTCGGGCGAATGATGGAAGGCAACCAGCAGGAAAACATGTGTGCATCAAGTTTGGTAACGCTCTTTAGACTTACGAAATATGGTCGAGTAACTTAGAAGTGTTATCGATAACAACCAAACGAAAAGATTTATCGGTTATTTGAAACAATCTCGATCGGTGTGTGCTTTATAAGAACCGAGATATATACATTCAAGACTCTAGCTCTTATAACTTCTGAGATAGATGAATTCACACAAACGGACCGACAGAGCTAAATCGACTCGGCAAAACTATAGAAACCTTTCATGCTCTGCCACGCCTACTTCTGTCCGTTACATACCTTTTCACAAAACCAATATACCCCGTTTGCCCATGTTTCATGGGTATTTTCGTATGCGCCACAGCTCGCAGTCGGATTGGGAGAACGTTTGGCATCAGGAGTCGCATTCGCGGTGCCGGGACAAGCTGATCCGCCAGCTCTACTGGGCCTGCGAGAAGGACATTTACCGTTTGACGCGCCGCAATCAGAAGAGGGGCGGCAACGAGGTGTGGACCAAGAGCAGCTACAATCGTGAGTAGAATCCAACATAACGATATACGCGTGCATATATAGATAGTTATATAGTGACATATCTGCATTGCTCTATTAGCGACTGTTGGAGCAGCTGCGTCCACCTGGCTGCACGTGAACTATGCCAACATGCTGCTCCGGAGCAGACGCTCCGATGCACCGTCGATAACCAACGAGTGCTGCACCAAGGCCGGCTGCACCTGGGAGGAGTACGCAGAGTATTGCCCATCCAATAAGCGCCGCAATCACTACTGAGTCCTCGGCCCTAAATATTGACTATAAACTTAAACATATACGAGTATACACCATATAAATTAACTAAACATTTTTTTTTATTTGTTATTTATGTTGTCGTTGTTGTTGTTGTTGTTGTACGATTGTCCGTCAGCTGAATAAAGAGTCCTATTGTTTGCCACAAAAAATGTCTTTGTTTCTCGAAGAAGATTCTGTATATATAAAGATTATACTATTTAGTCGCAGATTATACCGTAAAGTCAAAGATTATGTATATAGCATCGGAGAAGCATATACTATAGAGTCGCAGATTGTACAATATATATGTATCAGCTAGCACTATATAATATTGGATTGGACTAAATAGAAGAAGTTTTTACTATATAGTAAGAAAATACACATTCTAGTCAAGTATTATACTATATATAATACATATTGAACGATAATACTATTAGTCGAGTATTATGCTATATATTCCTGTAGACATTGAACTCAAATATTCGAACGAATGTTCCTGTGGCAGTTATATATTGAATTTTACATTTCTAAGACTTTCTATGTAAACCCTTCAGATATACCCGATCTATAGAAAAGTTGAGGATTGTTAAGAACATAAATTTGATTCTTCTATATTATCCCCAAAAATTACAGACCAATTACATTCAAGCATGTGACCCGCAAAAATGATTATTTAAGGGATATAAGTGTCCGATATTCCGATTCTCCGTAGAAAGTTAACAAAAATTTCAAATTGTTTCAGGAAACAAGTTTAAAGGGCTTTTCATTTCGAATCAAATAGATTGTAGAAACAAACAATCGATTGACAACGTTTTTTTATGATATATTGATTTATATTTGCATTTGAGGATAACATAAAATCGAATTGTTTAACAGAAATAAGCACAATTTTTCAAACTTTTTAGATTTTTAGTTTGTTTTTTGTTTTTGTTTTAGTATCACAGATGCATTATATAATTTAAATGAAACCAAATCGAAAACTTAGAGGGTAAAAAAATAAAAAAAGATGAATATATATTTAAATCTAATTTGATTCTATTTCAATTTAAAAAAAATGTCTTCAACTTAAACAAAAGCAACAATTCCTACGTTACAATTTGCTAAGCCAATTAGATTGATAGATTCTGATAAAACGTACATAATCATACTAATAATAGAGGATCGTGTATATATATATATTTTTGTATATATAGCTTCAAGAGTTACAGCTGTGTCGTATATATTAGACTACACTTAAAAGCGACAATCTACATAAAACCGTGTCTATATAGAGGATGAGCTCTACAAATATCTATATATATGTATGTATGTATGTATATATATATATATGTATGTGAGTATGTATGTATATATATATATGTATGTGAGTATGTATATATCGTTAGTCTATTACAAATCTACATCTATAATGCAATATACGGTTATGAGAGAGAACACTTCGAAGTAATCGTAATCGTACCAATGCGAAAGAGATGGCAACAGATTTGGACTGTGAGATTTGACTATATGGATATATATATTCATATAAAATAATGATATTTAAGGATCGGAGTTAATGGCAGCAACCGTTGCCGCTGCTGGCATCGTCGTTCTTGCAATCCTTGCGCGTCTTGCCGCACTTGTCCGCATTTGTTGACTGATGCTGGCGCTTGGATCCATTCGCCTGTCCCTGATCGTAATGCCTGTCCAGCATTTCGAGCAGCGTCAACTGCCGCTTGCCGCTTCCATGGGCTGGAGAACTTGCTGTCGCAGCAGCTGCCGCTGCTGTTGCTGCTGTTGCTGCTGTTGCTGCTGCTGTTGCTGTTGCTGCAGCTGAGTTGTTGCTGTTGCTGCTGGAGGCGCTGCTGCTGCTGCCACTGCCAAGACTCGCAGCAAGCATCATGGCATTCGCCTGCTCCTGTTCGGCATCCTCGTCGGACAGCATAATTTCAATAGTTTGCGAGCAATCCGATTCAGGAAACAAATCCGGACTTTGTTGCATTGCTGTGCAGGCGGCTGGTGTTGTTTTTGTCTCGGCAGCTGCGCCGGCTACAGCGGCTGGAGCATCTGCATCCTTCGCCTCGCCGTCTGGCTTCGTATGCAGCGTTTTCAGCTCCTCGAGCACAAATGCATAAAGCGACTTGCCTCCGGGCTCCTTCTTGAAGCGACGTAGCACGGAATACAGTTGTTGTACGGTTGTTCCATGCTTGCGGAACAGCTGCCAGAGGACGTAAAGATCATCCCGCAACTGGCGATTGCCAAATGTGAAGTAGGCCAGTGGCCGGCTGTGATGGGCACAGACCATGATCTGAATGAGGGCCTTAAGGTGTGGATCGCCACCGAAGGCGCCGCAGCCCCAGTTGCCGGTTGCCACGCCCGGCGGCGGCGTCACTAGCGTGTGTTTGAATCCAATCGACGCTTTGTTCAGCTCTCGCAATATAAGATCCTCGCGGTACTGATGCGATTGCAGCTGTTGGCCAAAATGAAGCGCATCAATGGCCACAATGGCCGTATGGCGTCGACGTGATTTGTCGTATGGCGTATTATCCTCGTGATTGCCGGCCCAGACAAAGCTGCTCGCATAGCCATTGTACTTGCTGTAACGCTCGCTGCCAACCATCAGCAGCGCCTCCGTGGGCAGCAGACACTCGGTGAAGAGCTTCGATATCAACAGCTCCGGACAGATGACAAAACGAATTTCCTCCTGTACACAGCCGTAGCCCAGGACACCGCCGCCCAGAAATTTATTGGCAAAGTCGACCTGCAGCATGCCAACGCCCTGATCCTCGATAGTGCCGCCGGCATTAATATGCACCGGTATGCTTGCCAGAGGCGCTCCACTCAAAAACCAATTAACCTCATCCTCCGGCTTTGCGCTGACCCTCATGAACGTCAAGCAGCCGGTGGGCACATTGCTGGCATCCCGTTCAGTGGGACAGACACGACGAAAGTAATGAAAGATGCACTTCAGCTTTTCGAGCACCGCTGATTTGTCATTTGATTGATACAATCTGCAAAACAAAGCATCGATTTTACTTAACTGTACATGGGACAAACATTGCTCTCACAGCCCAAACCTAATTTGGTTACCTATTGAAGTTAATGTCCGGGAAATTGCTGTACTCGGAGTTGCGCTTGAGAGTATTACGACGGGGAAAGGTGCACAGGAATGCATTTGCCAGCAAGCATGAGATCTGCTCCTGGGTTAGTGACACGGCAACTGTTTGATTCTGCTTAAGCAATGGAATTGGAGCTTTGATCAGCTCCGGCAATCGCAGTGCTAAACGAATAATGCGCGGCAGCAGATCCTCGAAGAAGACGCGAGACTCGCTCTCATCCAGATCGTCGTTAAACAGATTGTGCAACGCACGAAAGCTCCAATGACCCTTGTACGTTGTATTGTATGATAAAATGGCAGCCTGCAGCTCTTTGCTATTGTTAATTGGACGCAGTAAAGCGCGCTCGATCATGCCCCAGCGGGACTCAATTTCCGATGTGCCATCCTCCGCTTCCACTGGATATTTGCTCTCTGACGCACATGGCAAACGGACATGGTCGGCGTCCCAACGATGGGCAGCACGAAATGGACGCGGCGGCTTCGTCAACGGCTCTCGTATGGGATGCCGGTAGAGCACCTTGTGATGGGCGCTTGGCTGCACTGCGGCCAAGTGATCCAATTCGAATGGATGGAGGCCACGATGCACGGCCTCAATGGGCAGACAACGCCAGTGCCATTCCGGCTCCGTTTCACAGTCGCTGCCTGTCACATAAAAATGTCATCAGAATTCCAATATTCCCAAATTGCACAATTGAAAACTTGCCCGACGCCCATTTGCCGGACTTACCATTCGATTGATCCGACGCTGTAGGCGACGCTTTGCCATCGACCGTATCCTGTCTCGGAGCGTCGACTTCCATTTTGCTATTGCTATCGCCTTCCATTTGATAATCAACACGTGCGTTCTTAAAATCCGCAAAATATTTAATAAATTGCAAACGCGATAACGTTGCCAAACGCGCGCACAGTTTCGGTAAACGTTTACCGAATTTTAACATTAGCTCAACTATTGTGCAGTATGTTTAATTCTATAGGCGATCATAAATCAAAATAAATTAATCCAATAAAAGTAGTTTTAATAATTTTTTAGATCGCAAATCATAAGTTAACTTGATTTCATTTATTAATTATGTACGTAAAATGTGTTATCGATATGGGCGCGAATCAACGCAACGATTTTGCGCGCAGCCGACTTGAAGTGAGCTCCAAATTGCGCACAGCCAACTTCACGTAAGTTTAAATTTACGCGCCTAAGTGTGCGTCTGTTTGTCAATTAGACGTAATCAATGGTCCAGTTTAATTTAGATATATCATATATATATCATATATGTTTGTATATATACATATATATGTCTATTTGAAAAATAGAATTGTCGCTTAGTAACTAGTTACTTAAAATGAGTTTCTGCATGAATGGTACTGAGTTTTAAATCACTCATATGAATTCTAACTGTATATGTTGAGTAGTTTAGTTGGTGGAGTAATTTAAATACATAGTATGTATGTATGTATATTTTTCAGTGAGATTTTCTCTAGCAAATAACATTTTATTTTGTTCAAAACACATACTTTAATTTATTAAAATAAATAAAACAAAAATGGGTTGCATTTCTTTAAGATTTTAATACATTATTTACTTGTCCTTTAAAAAAAAAAACATTCTTTCTATAACAAAATTTTAAAAATGCAAGAAAACATATTAAACAAATATCAGCTGGCATATACATACATATATTTGTATGTTATTGCATAAAGCTATGTATATATTGAGTGTGTGTGTGTGTTAGGTGCTTTCGCAGAGTTCAACACACCTTTATCGCCGCCTAATCAGCCGCATTGGGTAAGATGCGCAGTTGCTGTTTTTATTTGGAACTCTTTGGCGCTCTGCCTTCGTGCAGAGCCGCGCGTCGCGTCGCGTCACAAGCTAGTCGAATGCGTAAACAAATGAAGATAGCAAAAGAAAGCAGCAACAAAATTATCACTACGAATTTTCGACCCGCAAAACTCAATTAGTTTAGTCTAGTGAGTCTGTCTATGTGTGCGTGTGCGTGTTTGTGTCTGCGTTTGTATATTTTGTTGTGTGTGTAGCCTTCAAGTCTACGTCGCAGTCGCCTTGACCATAACCTAGAAATACACATACATACATACATAGGCTTTTTAGCGCTCTCTGAGATTGCTTGCTTTTATGCATGTGTATATGTGTGTTGTGTATGTATGTACATGTATGTATGTACTATTAGGTGAACATTTTGCGTTAGCTGCGCAGCTGCAAACAGGTAAACAAATTTTGATCAAAAATAAAAAGAAAATTGCTTAGGTCTGAATTGGTCTTAAACCAATTAAAGTTTTTTTTACCTAAGTTTAAAAAAATAAGGTAATATTTTCAAAACAAATTGAGAAAATAATTATATAAATAAATACATGTACATGTACATATTTTTTACAAAATTTTGTAAAACAAAATGCATTAGACTTGAATTCGCCATAAATTTAGGCCTCAAAAAAATGTTTGTTGTTTTCAGCAACTGAGGTAGCGAACTCAGCATCCAATCAGGTGCCAAAAACGACTACAGTGAAAGCAATAGCAACAAAGCGCCATCATAAGGAGACACACACACACAGGCAAAGAACATAGAACACATGAATATGTAGGTATGTATGTTTGTAGGTATACATATGTACACACATATTGAGAATGCGAAATGTTACTAAACTTTTCAAGGTCACCTCAAGTTTGAACTAAAAATCGCAACCACAACCGTTATGACGTCGACGCACTCAAATGCAGGCAGCATCAGAAGCGTTTTGTGAGCGAGCTGCAAATTTTTGTTGCTATTGCTGAGTTTATGCACAACAAAAATTATGAGTACCGTTTTCTCTCTCTCCATTTCTTGCTCTCTCAGTCTCTCTCCCTCTGTCTCTCTGGATCACATGATCTAAATGTTTGTTTGCGTTTAACATTGCGGGGGGGATGCATCCACTTTTTTGGGTTTCAACTGGTTTTCGCAATGCTGTTGAAAGTATTACAAAATCTTGCATAATACAAACAAGCAAATTTGATTGCAATAAATATTCTGGTTTTTATTATTAATTGCCAAAAATAAAATAGAAATCTTCCCTTATCGCCTTATATCAATTTACTTAGATGCTTACTGACGTAATACTAACGGTATTGAAAGTTGAAATTATAAGCAAATAAATATATGTATTTATTTTTATAATATGTATGCATATTTCTGGATCACTTTGAACAGCCGAGCAAATATAGCCAAGTCCAACTATGTATCTGTTTTTATGTAAACTACAAAACGGAACTTTGCACAGGTGTGTCGTTCTATTGCAGGTTTTACATATATGTATATGTTTACACATACATATATATACATATATACTTGCAAATATACATACAAATGTCAATCAGTCAAATCGATCGCCATATCTGCTATAGAGTCACTGGACAAAAACAAAGTATACAAAACTTTTATTGAATACTATTTTGTCTAAGTCTATTCGAACCAAAGTTCAAAAATACAAGTTTTAATTTGCTCTCTAAGAACAATATTTAAAAACCATCCGAATTCTATATTGAAATGTTTTCTAAAACGAGTTTTCATATGAAGAGTTCTTCGTATTCCTTATGATATTATAGCAAAAGCTATTACAAATTTTACTTATATATATTAACCACAATTCAAGCTGTTTTCAATCATTAACGATGTGGTCATCTAGTTAAGAAACTGCTAAACCTAAGCTAATTTAATCGTTTAAGGTCACATCCTTACTTTAATTTTTAGTGCCAAAACTCAAGAATTTAACCACTGTACCACGCAAGCAAAAAGTTTAAGTGATAAGAGCTTAAGCAACTACGCTAAAGGGGATTGAACGCAGAGAGCAGATAAATGCAGAGACTGGCATAAGCTGCGAGAGCGTGAGAGTAAAATATATTTATAGATATACAGTTGCAAGAGCGGCAGGACGGTTGAGCGAAAAGCAGGAAGGAAAGAACGCCGATCAGCAGCATACCGATGATAATATACCCTTGCTCATGCACATAAAAGATTAATGCGACTTGGAATTATGCAGTTGAAAGATGACCGATAAGAATTTCCCATACCAAGTTTGCACCAAATAGCTAAAAATAAATATACATATGTATGTACATATATGTATATTAGTTTATTTCTATGAGTTGCAACCTGTACAAAGGTACAGCAAAAGTGCTATTATAAATATATATATATATATATATATATATATACAAACATGCACCCACCAATAACAACTCAATTGAACTGAGTGTTTTAAAATGATAAGCAAACAAAAAAAAAACGAAAAGTACAAATGCACAAATTAATAAAGATAACGGAGAGAACAACTGCAAAGCCAAAAAAAAATCGTTTTCAATTCGATATAAGAAGTGAATAATTTTTGTTTACGAAAAATAAATAGCAAAGCATGGCTGTTTGCTTCAGCTAGTTTGTTTATTATGACGATTGATGATATTTATTTGCAAATACCCTATATACATATGTATATTCCACAGTAATAAGAGTTTCACTTTTACCGCTTATCTCACACTAAACACCCTGTACATTCAGATACCCTGCACGGCAGTCGCACTGCACAGTGCTACAAACTTTGCTAAAAGGAATGAAAAAGTTCCAAATTCATTTAAGATAGCTGTATTTGTTATGATTTGTTGTTGTGCGCAGGCCGCAACAAAACGGTTATAAAATTTCGCCAAGTCGTTGTTGTTATTGCTTTCAGCAATCTTTTTTTTTGAGCGCGCAACAACAAACATTAAAAACAAAGAAATAAAACAGGCAGCGATTATCGAAGCTGTCGAATATTATTTTTGATTTGCAGTGTTTGCACTTTACGTTTTCGCCCTGACTAACGGGCAATTCAAACACAGAGAGAAAGATTAGGGTGAGTTTGTGGGAGCACAAACAAAGCGCCGAGTGGGCGTCGAGCTTAAAGCAATCAAATGCAATTCACACGCACACACACACGCACATGCATATGCATACATACATACATAGGTACGTACGTGTGTACACACACATACAATGTGTGTGCGGGCAGACGTTGCTACCAGCTATAAATAGAAGCAAGATGGTCGACGTGGGTTGGGAGGGGGTCAGTGGGGAAGGCTTAGTGCATGGGCTGGGGCGTGGCTGACCACGTGTTGCTAGGCGGGTCGCTCAACCCAGCTGCGTTGCTGAGTTCTTATTGCTGCTGCTGCTGCATTTGCTATCATTGTTCTTGTCGTTACTTAACATTGGCACACACACACAGACAAATACACACATCGGTTTGTTTGCAAGTACATACATACATACGTGTGTTCCTCTGCTTAATTTTCGCATGCGCGCATGACCTTGAAAATGGCTAGTGCTGTCGACGCAGACGTTGACGCCAACGCCAACGCCAACGTCGGCGATGACAAGTCAACAAACAGCGCCAGGAACGCGAGCAAAACAAAATTTTCCTTATACTTGTTTGTAGATCGAAAAACAAAATCGCAAATTGTCGCTGACATTGTCGTACACACATTTGAACATACATATATACACATATACTTACACATGTACATGTGAATGTATGTATGTATTGGGTATATATAGTGTGTATTATGAAAAGGGTTCACCGAAGAAAAAAATCCAATCCAAACAAAGATGCTGTTCGAACTCTCTAAAGCGGTAAAAGTTCGAGAAAAAAAACCATTAAGGATAGTCCCCCAAAAAATAAATATATTGACTTATATATTAAATATATACATATGTATGTAGGAATAAAAAAGGAAAATAAAACTAAATATCTTTTGATGTTTTAAAACACATTATTAGTACCGTTATATTTTGTGTGACTTTAAGAGCGAATAAATCAAAAAAACGCGCCATAGCTCGAATTCTTTTCAACTTTTTATCTATATATCTCTACATTTGTTTAAGTGTGTATTGGTATATATGTATGTATAATGAACTGTTTGTCCTGACTAACTGACTGATTGGTGATCAATCATTTTACCGTTAAATCATTATTGACTTAAGATAAACCCCAACGAATATAACTGTGTATGTCAATATATAAATTAATTTATTGTTTACGTGATGTTCGTTTTCTACATATTAATAATTAATGCAGTTCAAGAGAAAGTTTTAGTTAAGTTTATATACAAAAATAGAAAGAGGAATACCCCTAATATTTATTACAAAAAGGAATCAATAAAACAAATTCAACATTTACTTTTAGTTAAAAATAGCTTTAAGCTAGATCATCCTGTCAAATTATGATTAATTGCAACTGTTGATTGTCAAAGGTATGTGTGTATATAGGTACATATGTATGTATGTATGTATGTACATATGTATGTCTTTGTGTATATCTATAAAATTGTTATGCACACTTGATTATTATTCGCTTTTAATATTTTGTTTTTCCATATTTTGTTTTGCTTCAAAAATTGTTTAACGCCTACACGAAAATGTCATTGGGTGCAAAAACAGCAGCAACAACAACAACAACAACATCATCAACAAAATATACAAAAAAAAAACATAATTGCAAATAAAAAAAAACAGCAAAATTTGGAAGAAAAGAGAAATCGTTTCGCATTTTGCACGTTTCCAAAATAAAGCGTCAATATATAATATATATATATATATATATATATATATATTATGTACTTGTATGTGAATAATATCTGCGCTTTGAGCAAATAATAAATATGCGAAAACAAAAACAATAATGACAACAACAACAACATTGATGGCGAGTCAAGAAGGCCTTAACCCCAATAAATTTGTAAAACAATTAACAAAATACACGCGGGCCAAGCTAAAAATACAACAACAACAACAACAACAACAGCAGCAGCAAATAAAATACAAATAAATGCAATAAAAACAAAACCAACTTTTTTCATACGCGTACTTTAAATTTGTTTTTGTTATTCCTTGCGCGTGAGTGTGTGTGTGTGTGTGTGTGTGTGTGTGTGTGTGTGTGTGTGGGCGGCTTTATTACTTTAGGGGGGCGTGACATTTTGCAAGCGAAAGTGTTTCGTTCAAGCCACATTACAACAGATGGCGCCACTTTATTTTACATGACTTCAAAGTATGATGAGATGTACATGAAAACAGGTAAATAAGATTTCATATATTTGCATAATACAAAATACTACTAAGTGTATATTTTCGTCTTTCTTTTTAACTTTTTCAAACTTATTTAGTTCTAGATCTTCAAACTTTAATTAACATTTTGCCATACTCTAGTAAATTTAGAAGGATTCAAGACTGTTTTTATATGTCAAATAGATCTAAAAATTATTTGCTTAAATATATTTTATATACATACATTCATATACATATATATATGTATATTTATTTTAATATTTTGATATGATATGATATGATAGATATGATTTAAAGATATGATACCCATTTAGATCACATATGTACATTAAGGGTATATTCATAGGGTATTGAACACATACACAGAGTAATAAATTAACAATTTAACCACTTGCAATTAGCTTCACACTAGCATGAG
>JBAMCK010000841.1:0-12904 GCA_037075185.1 Drosophila pseudotalamancana | reverse complement strand
TGAGGTTGGCTCCCTTGTGGGAGATCGTAGTGGCTGTGGTTTAATACCCAAATGCGGGTAGAGTCTTTGACTCGACGTTGGGTTGCGTTCTCAACCGGGTGCTATTCTAATAGAGCAGCAGGTGTTTAAGATGGGCTTCGCTCCAAACCAAGGGGGAATGTCATGTCCGACAACATACATTCAAATTGATACAGAAAAGATACTGCCCTTCTTTATCTTTGAGGGGCGCTAGTCGACGCATTGTTTTTGACTCATTGTACTATTGCCTGTTAGATGGCACAGAGTACCGTGGTTGTAAACCCCTTCCCGTTAAAACGCAAGGCCGCCGCTGCTGCTGCAGCTGCTACTGCTAGGGAAGTTGGGCTTACTGCCGCTGGCTCGGAGGTTCCGCGCTGCCGAACCTGGCAAATCGTCGCCGGGGGAACGGAGGCGATTGTATCTGAGGTTTCCGCCGCTAGTCAGGGCATTCACAATGCCATGACTGGGATTTCACCTCAAGTGGCTAACGAAATGTTTGACCGCCATCCGACGACTGGAAGAGCTTTCCCTCTCGCTGACTGTGCGGAACGCCTTACTCCAGAGCCTCCCGCATAAATTTCGACCACACGGTGTCGCAGTGCAGTTTAACGAAGAGCTTGTGTCATCAGTGTGGGCAGGCAAGATTTGCTGCGGCGAAGTGCGATAATCCGGTGGACTGCCGGAATTGCCGCTTCAACGTACCGCCCTCGGGGCATTGGATGCTATCGACAACGTGCCTATTTTACGGAGCAGTGTTGGCGAGGATTCTCTTGGAAACGAAGTCTTGGTCGGTCACGGACAGCAGCACCATTAATCTGGCTGGCTATATCAAATGGTTTTCATACCGATGCCGGCCATTAGTCCGCACTTATGCTTGTCACAGATGCATAAATTTCGACCACAAGGTGTCGCAGTGCCGTTTCACGAAGAGCGTGTGTCATCAGTGTTGGCAGGCAGGACACGGGGAAGTGCGTAAATCCGGTGGACTGCCGGAATTGCCGATTCAACGGGCTGTCCTCGGGGCATTGGATGCTATCGGCAACGTGCCCACTTTACGGAGCAGTGTTGGCGAGTGTTGGGGCCAGACATTAAATGTTTGGTCTAATTCAGGCTAACTGTGGTCGGGCCCGCGCTGCTTGCATTGACATCAGTGTACGCATGCGTGACCTCGGCCACACCTTTGCGCTGCTACAGAAGCCCTACACTGATAAAGAGGGCCGAATCACTGGATTCCCAAATGGGATGACAGTATTCGGCAGCAAAATATTTGATGGACACAGGAGGAACTCTGCCGTCATCATCGACGACCGAGATGCCGTATTGCTACTGGCGAGCAATACTCCGGTCATCCTCTAGATGCGAATGCTGTATTCCCTGTATCAGTAAGGTATCGTAACACTTTCGTAGACAGCTGAGTTATCAGCGGGGTGAGCAGAGGAGAGGATTGGATTCTCGCAAGCCGAGCAGGAGTCTTAAATCAAATCAGCGAGGTTTATACGTTTAATAACAACCCGTAGACGGAGTGATATCGACGTTAAAATGGACAGCGGAGCAGCGTCTACGTGGGCCGCGTATGACTGGAGTGTGGACAAGTGGGAGACGAGTGACCATAACATTATTACCGGTGCACCTTCCTTTGGATGACATAAGGACGTCGGCTTGCCGTACAGTCTGTGTGCGACAGGGTATTAGGACGCAGATCGTCGCGACTCGTGGGCCATCATCTACACCATGATGGATGTGGTGTTCCAACGGTTGGACCCGTTGTGTGTATTCAGCGCATATGCAGACGATCTGCTGGTTCTCGTTGAGGGAAGATCGAGAGCCGAACTGGAGTGTCGAGGAAAGGAGCTGATGTCCGTCCTGGGAACTTGGAGAATGGAGGTCGGAGTCGCGATCTCAACTTGCAAGACGGCGATGATGTTACTGAAGGCGAGATTGGCTGCCTCTAGGCCGCCCCTGATAGCGTTTGCATGAGCAAACCTACAGTACGTCAAGCAATACCGATACCTTGTGAGTTTTCAGCCGCAAATCGCAGGATTACGCGGTAAGCTGGCTAGAGTCACAGGTGCGCTTAGTCGCGTTCTCAGGGTTGACTGGGGTCTCAGTCCCCGAGCTACACGCAGTGTTTATACCGGACTCATGGTGCCTTGTGCGCTATTTGGTGCCTCGGTGTGGTATTCCTTGGTCAAGAGATCGTTGGTTGCCAGGAGGCACCTCATCTCTTACCAGAGAGTTATGCTCGTAGGATGCCTTGCGGTATGCCGGGGCAGTGCAGGTGCTTGCTGGAGCTCCCGTTGGACTTGGTTGCCAACCAAATGGCAATTACGTTCAAGGTGAAGCGTGCCTACCCGCTTGAGGAATGTGGCAAGTCTGGAACGGATGAAGTTGAAAGAAGTCCTGAGGGGATAACGATACGAGCGGGCGACCGACTCATTATTTTATCCCGGACGCATGCTTCGTCTACAATCGGATAGATTTTGGATTTGGTCTTCTCGCTGGATTACATTGACATGCCATGGATCGCTGAATGCATTTCTGCAGACTTGCGAGACCTCGATGGACTTGGTGTCAGGAGAGAAGGTACCTGTTGGGATTTTTCCCGGGTCTTGCAGACACCAGAACAGCGTATGATGGCAGAGTTGTTTGCTCGAGCGGCATTTTCGAGAGGGTGGCGTAGGATGGACTTGGCAGCGACCACCCAGGGTCATATCTGGGAAGGCCCACCAAGCCTTAATTGGTAGTGGTGTGGCTCCAAGCCATGTCACGAAGACGAACCAGAGCGTTTAATCTGGTCAACAAGCCTATTATGGGGGGAGTTTACGGAATACCCATTCCTTGTATGTCGTGAACAAAACTGGGGAGTAGTGGGGTGTATCTCAACTTCGAGCAGCAGACCAATAAGCTGAAAATTTGGTACTACGGGTGGAGCTAACGGCCAAGGCTAAATCCATTAGAGGTTGGTGGCTGTGGTTTAATACCCAAATGCGGGTAGAGTCTTTGACTCGACGTTGGGTTGCGTTCTCAACCGTGCTATTCTTATAGAGCAGCAGGTGGTTAAGATGGGTCTCGCTCCATACATTCAAATTGATACAGAAAAGATACTGCCCTTTTTTATCTTTGAGGGGCGCTAGTCGACGCATTGTTTTTGACTCATTGTACTATTGCCTGTTAGATGGCACAGAGTACCGTGGTTGTAAACCCCTTCCCGTTTAAACGCAAGGCCGCCGCACCAACTCCCATATCCGCTCAAGCCGTCCCAGTCCCGGAAAAGCCAGTTGACAGGTGGTCTGCGGTGGTCACGATTTGGGACCCGAGCGTGGCCAGCAAGCAAGTGGCCGAGCGCGTGTTCAAGGAGGTCGCACCGACTCTCGGAGTGGTCTTCTCGCTAGATTTCTATTGACCGCTAAATGCATTTCTGCATCAGATAAATCTTAGCACGACGCCCACGTGTTTATGCGGTGCGGAATACGACGATTGGCGGCATGTGCCAGTTGCTTACCCACTCTATGCAGGTTTCCGAGACCTCGATGGACTTGACGTCAGGAGAGAAGGTAAAGTATCTCGACTACGAGCTGCAGACCAGTAAGCTGTAGATTTGGTACTACGGGTTGGGCTAGCGGCCAAGACTAAACCCATTAGAGGTTGGCTCCCTTGTGGGAGGGGCGCTAGTCGACGAATTGTTTTTGACTCATTGTACTATTGCCTGTTAAATGGCACAGAGTACCGTGGATGTAAACATCTTCCCGCAAGGCGCCGCCACCAACTCCCATATCTGCTCAAGCGTGACCAGTAAGCGTGTTAAAGGAGGTTGCACCGAGGTCTTGGCATCAGGCACATTAAAGCAGGAGGATGCTGGCCAGGATTTTGATTGGACTGGCAAGGACAGCAAGGGCTTGGCCACAATTACGTTAAGCGTCAAAGTATCGCAACTGGTATATGTCAAGAACTGTGGGACATCATTCGAGGCTTGGACAAAGTTGCAGAGAGTGAACCAACCTAGTGGACCAGTGCGAGAGGTACAACCCTATAAGAAGCTGCTAGGGTTGAAAATGTCGTTAGGTCAGAGCATGAGTACCCATATAAGCGCCCATATAAGCGCCATAATGGAATGGTAAACAGCCAAAAGTAAATCACCTTAAAGTTTTTGGTTCCATTGCAGCGGCTCTCGAAAAAGGTCATCGTCGAACACACGGAAAAACGTGGCAAACGTGGTCGTCCCAGGAAACAGTATAATATACTTGGTGCTGCAATGAACGAAGAAATATCATTTCCTGTATCCTACGAGGAGGTAGTTGGTTGCAACAATGCAGAATTATGGCTCGAGGCTATGGAAAGAGAATACAAGGCCTTAATTAAGAATCAAACTTGGGAGTTACATCACTAACCAAGCAATCAGAGGGCCATTAGATGTAAATGGGTTTACAGCGTCAAACGCGGAGTTGATGGACAAGTAGAGCGCTACAAAGCAAGACTTATTGCGAAGGGATGCGCACAGGAATATGGCATCAACTACACAGAAACCTTTTCATCCGTATGCAGAGAAGGTACCTGTTGGGATTTTTCCCGGGTCTTGGAGACACCAGAACAGCGTATGATGGTAGAGTTGTTTGCTCGAGCGGCATTTTCGAGAGGGCGGCTTAGGATGGACTTGGCAGCGACCACCCAGGGTCATATCTGGGAAGGCCCACCAAGCCTTAATTGGTAGTGGTGTGGCTCCAAGCCATGTCACGAAGACGAACCAGAGCGTTTAATCTGGTAAACAAGCCCATTATGGGGGGAGTTTACGGAATACCCATTCCTTGTATGTTGTGAACAAAACTGGGGAGTAGTGGGGTGTATCTCAACTTCGAGCAGCAGACCAATAAGCTGAAAATTTGGTACTACGGGTGGAGCTAACGGCCAAGGCTAAATCCATTAGAGGTTGGTGGCTGTGGTTTAATACCCAAATGCGGGTAGAGTCTTTGACTCGACGTTGGGTTGCGTTCTCAACCGGGTGCTATTCTTATAGAGCAGCAGGTGGTTAAGATGGGTCTCGCTCCATACATTCAAATTGATACAGAAAAGATACTGCCCTTTTTTATCTTTGAGGGGCGCTAGTCGACGCATTGTTTTTGACTCATTGTACTATTGCCTGTTAGATGGCACAGAGTACCGTGGTTGTAAACCCCTTCCCGTTTAAACGCAAGGCCGCCGCACCAACTCCCATATCCGCTCAAGCCGTCCCAGTCCCGGAAAAGCCAGTTGAGAGGTGGTCTGCGGTGGTCACGATTTGGGACCCGAGCGTGGCCAGCAAGCAAGTGGCCGAGCGCGTGTTCAAGGAGGTCGCACCGACTCTCGGAGTGGTCTTCTCGCTAGATTTCTATTGACCGCTAAATGCATTTCTGCATCAGATAAATCTTAGCACGACGCCCACGTGTTTATGCGGTGCGGAATACGAGGATTGGCGGCATGTGCCAGTTGCTTACCCACTCTATGCAGGTTTCCGAGACCTCGATGGACTTGACGTCAGGAGAGAAGGTAAAGTATCTCGACTACGAGCTGCAGACCAGTAAGCTGTAGATTTGGTACTACGGGTTGGGCTAGCGGCCAAGACTAAACCCATTAGAGGTTGGCTCCCTTGTGGGAGGGGCGCTAGTAGACGAATTGTTTTTGACTCATTGTACTATTGCCTGTTAAATGGCACAGAGTACCGTGGATGTAAACATCTTCCCGCAAGGCGCCGCCACCAACTCCCATATCTGCTCAAGCGTGACCAGCAAGCGTGTTAAAGGAGGTTGCACCGAGGTCTTGGCATCAGGCACATTAAAGCAGGAGGATGCTGGCCCGGATTTTGATTGGACTGGCAAGGACAGCAAGGGCTTGGCCACAATTACGTTAAGCGTCAAAGTATCGCAACTGGTATATGTCAAGAACTGTGGGACATCATTCGAGGCTTGGACAAAGTTGCAGAAAGTGCACCAACCTAGTGGACCAGTGCGAGAGGTAGCAACTCTATAAGAAGCTGCTAGGGTTGAAAATGTCGTCAGGTCAGAGCATGAGTACCCATATAAGCGCCTTTTATCAAACATCAGATCAGCTAGCCGCTTTGGGAGTAGAGATGAGTGATAATCTACGAGCAATCATCTTACTTTCTAGTCTCCCACAGGAGTACGAAAATTTCGTTGTGGAAATTGAGTCAATGGACACGATGCCGGATTTCGAAATTCTGTGTGTAAAAATACAAGAAGAGCGAGAGAGACGAGCAGCTGATCAACATGAGAGAGAAATAGCGCAGGCATTTTGGGTATGTAACACGAAAATAGATGCAAAGAAGAATAGCAAGAAAACAGTTATTTGCTATAATTGCGGGAAGCGCGGCCATATAAAGGCAAATTGCAAAAGCAAGGGTACGGACAACGGAAACGAAAAATCTAAGGAAACCGCACAAAAACAGTGCAGCCTGCTGGCAGCACTAGATGCGAATAGGTTTGACCGTACAAAATGGATTTTAGATAGTGGCGCTACAAGTCACATGTGTTGTGAGAAGGCTATGTTCTCATCAATTAAAGAACATACAGAAATGATCGGACTTGCGGGTGACAGCTTCCTAAAAGCAGAAGGCATCGGCCAGGTCAAGCTGCAAATGGATCAATTCACGATCAACATGAACAATGTTCTGTATGTACCAGACATGATAGGCAATTTCATGTCAGTAAGTCAATGTGTGGCAAAAGGCAACGTTGTACATTTTGGAGAGAAGCAAGCAAAGATCATTCAAGGAGGAGAATGCATTTTGGAGGCTAAACTGCAGGGAAATTTGTACACGTTTGAAGGCAAAGCACCGAGATGTTTTGTGGCTCGCGTTGATGGAGCATTGTGGCATAGACGCTATGGACACCTAAACTATCGCAGCCTGGCGGATTTGATGAAACATAAAATGGTGTCTGGTATGGATTTATCACCGGTATCGCCAGATGAGTCGTGCAAAACGTGTATGCTTAGTAAAGTACATGAGCAGCAGTTCCCAAGTTCCAGTGAGAACAGAGCAAGCAAATTATTAGAACTAGTTCATTCGGATGTTTGCGGCCCATTTGAGACACAATCAATTGGCGGTAATCGATACTTTCTCACGTTTATCGATGACAAATCGAGGAGGACCTTCATATACTTTATCAAAAGCAAGGATGAAGTATTCTCAAAGTTTGTGGAGTTCAAGAATTTGGTTGAACGTCAGACAGGAAAGAAATTACAATGCATTCGCAGCGACAACGGCCGCGAGTTTGTAAACAAAACATTTGATGGATTCCTGAAGACAAATGGAATTAAGAGGCAGCTGACAATACCGTACACACCGCAGCAGAACGGCGTAGCTGAGAGGGCTAATCGCACAATTGTCGAGATGGCAAGATGTCTACTAGTAAATTCTGGACTGAAGGAGTCATTGTGGGCAGAGGCAGTATACACAGCGGTGTATTTGCGGAATCGATCTCCCACAAGAGCACTGATTGGCATGACACCCATGGAAGCGTGGAATGGTAAAAAGCCAAAAGTAAATCACCTTAAAGTTTTTGGTTCCATTGCAGTGGCTCTCGACAAAGGTCATCGTCGAAGCAAGTTTCAAGCTAAAGGCAAAGAATACATCATGGTTGGTTACTCTAGGACCGCCAAGGGATATCGTCGATATCCAAGCAGACTATCATCGAAAGAAGGGATGTCAGTTGCACGAAAACAAGCTAAAATAGGCCCACGAGGATTTAGAGTGCGGAAGAAAACCATATTGCCAGGCAGACCAAGAATTATATGTACACACGGGCAAACGTGGTCGTCCCAGGAAACAGTATAATATACTTGGTGCTGCAACGAACGAAGAAATATCAGTTCCTGTATCCTACGAGGAGGCAGTTGGTTGCAATAATGCAGAATTATGGCGCGAGGCTATGGAAAGAGAATACAAGGCCTTAATTAAGAATCAAACTTGGGAGTTACATCACTTACCAAGCAATCAGAGGGCCATTGGATGTAAATGGGTTTACAGCGTCAAACGCGGAGTTGATGGACAAGTAGAGCGCTACAAAGCAAGACTTGTTGCGAAGGGATGCGCACAGGAATATGGCATCAACTACACAGAAACCTTCTCACCCGTATGCAGATTGGAAAGTGTTCGTCTATTATTGGCTTTAGCTGTCGAGCTAAAGTTGTATCTGCATCAGATGGATGTATGCACTGCTTACCTGAATAGTGATTTGACTGAAACTGTATACATGAAGCAACCATCTGGGTTCAAAGATGCTGACCAGCCAAATGGTGTATTGCTTTTGAAGAAAGCAATATATGGGCTTAAACAAGCAGGAAGGGAATGGAACACCAAGCTAGACGGAGTACTACGTAATATTGGATTCATTCCGTGCGAAAATGAACCGTGTATGTATAAGAACGAGAGCTTGGGCAGTCTGGCACTAATATTGGTCTATGTGGATGACTTAATTATTGCATGTCAAGATGAGAATGATTTACAAAACATAAAGGAAAAAATTTCGAAATCATTTGAATGTGTAGACAAGGGACCACTACATCTTTTCCTTGGCATAGAAGTTCATCGGGATGGTGATCTGGGCGAGATCACTGTAAGCCAGACGCAGTATATAAAGGATCTACTTCAGCGGCATGGTCTTAAGAACTGTAGAGCCACAGCTACACCCTTGGATCCAGGGTATCAGGTGGTTTGCCGTAATTCGGACTGCGAGAAAGTAGACGTTACGTCATACCAATCAATCATTGGGGAATTGATGTGGATTGGATTGTCCACACGACCGGACATTATACATTCTGTTACCAAACTGGCACAACGTAACAAAGATCCACATATCGAGCACATGACGGCTGTAAAACATCTTCTGAGATATCTGGCTGGAACCCAGAATTATAAGTTACACTACAAAGAGTGTCAACAGCCTTTTGAGGGGTTTGTGGATGCAGACTGGGCTGGAGATCAAACTGATCGAAAGTCTTTTACCGGATACACATTTTATTTGGCTGGAGGACCTGTGTCTCTGAAATACTTATAAACGAATAAACTGATTGCAGATATCTTAACAAAGAATCTGCGGAAACAAAAACATGTAGAGTTTACAAATAAGTTAAGTTTAATGTAAACATGCATACATGGAGGAAGGATGTTGAAAATAGTTTCAATGTATTGCATATATGTCGAAAAGATCTCTTTTGTCCACACTAAGTGTTCTTGCGGTAACAAATCAATAACTTGGATTGCGCGATAGCACTCCTTTACATAGGTTTCTTGCACGTTTTCTGCAATGCCTATATTTTTTCTGCAACACTTCAGTAGTATGTACATTTTCATGCATAAAAATAATAATGTAGCAATGAAACTTTATTAATCAATATTTCTAATCTCATATGAACAATGCCGCCAAGAAAACACTCTGCAATCATATGAATTTATCACTTAGATTTTTTTCCATATGCCTTGGTTTGCCTGACATCACTCCTTTACACATGTTTTTTGGCATGTTTTCTGAAATGCAGATATATTGTTCTATTATGCTTTGCAGACCACCACTCCACCACTATAATATGAAAGTAGTTATTAAGCTTTATTATCGATATTTCCAACCTTATATAAGCTATACCAGCAAAATAACACTCCACTATCATATGAATTTGTCACCTAAAATTTTTTCCATAGGACTTGCATTGCTGATTCCTTTACATATGTTTTTGGCACGTTTTCTGAAATAAAGGAATTATTTCATATAACGCTTGCAGGACACCACTCCACTTCATAAGTTTTTGGCACGTTTCCTGAAATACCTATACTTTTTCCAAATCACTTCAAGCATTATTATAATAATAATGTAGTCATAAAACTTTATTATTCAATATTTTTAATCATGTATAAACTTTGCCGGCAAGAAAAGAATCCACAAACATATGAATTTGTCACTTAGAATTTTTCCCACACGACTTGGATTGCGCGATAGCACTCCTTTACATAGGTTTCTTGCACGTTTTCTGCAATGCCTTTATTTTTTCTGCAACACTTCAGTAGTATGTACATTTTCATGCATAAAAATAATAATGTAGCAATGAAACTTTATTAATCAATATTTCTAATCTCATATGAACAATGCCGCCAAGAAAACACTCTGCAATCATATGAATTTATCACTTAGATTTTTTTCCATATGCCTTGGATTGCCTGACATCACTCCTTTACAAATGTTTTTTGGCATGTTTTCTGAAATGCAAATATATTGTTCTATTATGCTTTGCAGACCACCACTCCACCACTATAATATGAAAGTAGTTATTAAGCTTTATAAATCGATATTTCCAACCTTATATAAGCTATACCAGCAAAATAACACTCCACTATCATATGAATTTGTTACCTAAAATTTTTTCCATAGGAATTGGATTGCTTGACATCACTCCGTTACACATGTTTTTTGGCATGTTTTCTGAAATGCAGATATATTGTTCTATTATGCCTTGCAGACCACCACTCCACTAAATAAGTTTTTTGGACCGTTTTTTGAAATACCTAAATTTTTTGCCGAATCACTTCATACATTATTATAATAATAATGTAGTTATAAAACTTTATGATTCAATATTTTGTATCCAATATAAACTATGCCAATAAGAAGAATCCACAAACATATGAATTTGTCACTTAGAATTTTTCAAGAATTTTTCAATCTTCAAGACTTAAAATAATACTGAAGTTAGTAAACTTTATTATTCAATACTTCTAATCTTATATAAACTATTCCGGCAAGAAAACACTTCACAATCATATGAATTTGTCACTTAGAATTTTCAAGAATTTACAAATCTTAATATAATACTCAACTTATTAAACTTTATTATTCAATATTTCTAATCTTATATAAAGTATACCGGCAAGAAAACACTTTACAATCATATTAATTTGTCACTTAGAATGTTTTCCATAGGACTTGCATTGCTGATTCCTTTACATATGTTTTTTGGCACGTTTTCTGAAATAAAGGAATTATTTCATATAACGCTTGCAGGACACCACTCCATTTCATAAGTTTTTGGCACGTTTCCTGAAATACCTATACTTTTTCCAAGTCACTTCAAGCATTATTATAATACTAATGTGTTCGTCTCTTATTGGCTTTAGCTGTCGAGCTAAAGTTGTATCTGCATCAGATGGATTTATGCACTGCTTACCTGATTTGACAGAAACTGTATACATGAAGCAACCATCTGGTTTCAAAGATGCTGACCAGCCAAATGGTGTATTGCTTCTGAAGAAAGCAATATATGGGCTTAAACAAGCAGGAAGGGAATGGGACACCAAGCTAGACGTATAAAAACGAGAGCTTGGCCAGTCTGGCACTAATATTGGTCTATGTGGATGACTTAATTATTGCATGTCAAGATGAGAATGACTTACAAAATATAAAGGAAAAAATTTCGAAGTCATTTGAATGTGTAGACAAGACACTACTACATCTTTTCCTTGGCATAGAAGTTCATCGGGATGGTGATCTGGGCGAGATCACTGTAAGCCAGACGCAGTATATAAAGGATCTACTTCAGCGGCATGGTTTTAAGAACTGTAGAGCCACAGCTACAACCTTGGATCCAGGATATCAGATGGTTTGCCGTAATTCGGACTGCGAGAAAGTAGACGATACGTCATACCAAAATGAATCGTTGGGGCATTGACGTGGATTGGATTGTCCACACGACCGGACATTATACATTCTGTTACCAAACTGGCACAACGTAACAAAGATCCACATATCGAGCACATGACGGCTGTAAAACATCTTCTGAGATATCTGGCTGGAACTTAGAATTATAAGTTACACTACAAAGAGTGTCAACAGCCTTTGAGGGGTTTGGTGGATGCAGACTGGGCTGGAGATCAAACTGATCAAAATTCTTTTACCGGATGCACATTTTATTTGGCTGGAGGACTGTGTCTCTGAAATACTTATAAACGAATAAACTGATTGCAGATATCTTAACAAAGAATCTGCGGAAACAAAACATGTAGAGTTTACAAATAAGTTAAGTTTAATGTAAACATGCATACATGGAGGAAGGATGTTGAAAAATAGTTTCAATGTATTGCATATATGTCGAAAAGATCTCTTTTGTCCACACTAAGTGTTCTTGCGGTAACAAATCAATAACTTCGATTGCGCGATAGCCCTCCTTTACATAGGTTTCTTGCACGTTTTCTGCAATGCCTATATTTTTCTGGCAACACTTCAGTAGTATGTACATTTTCATGCATAAAAATAATAATGTAGCAATGAAACTTTATTAATCAATATTTCTAAACTCATATAAACAATACCGCCAAGAAAACACTCTGCAATCATATGAATTTATCACTTAGATTTTTTCCATATGCCTTGGTTTGCCTGACATCACTCCTTTACACATGTTTTTTGGCATGTTTTCTGAAATGCAGATATATTGTTCTATTATGCCTTGCAGACCACCACTCCACCACTATAATATGAAAGTAGTTATTAAGCTTTATTTATCGATATTTCCAACCTTATATAAGCTATACCAGCAAAATAACACTCCACTATCATATGAATTTGTCACCTAAAATTTTTTCCATAGGACTTGCATTGCTTGATTCCTTTACATATGTTTTTTGGCACGTTTTCTGAAATAAGGGATTAATTGTTCATATAACGCCTTGCAGGACACCACTCCATTATCATAAGTTTTTTGGCACGTTTCCTGAAATACCTATACTTTTTTCCAAGTCACTTCAAGCATTATAATAATACTAATCATAGTCATAAAACTTTATTATTCAATATTTTTAATCATATTTAAACTATGCCGGCAAGACAACAATCCACAAACATATGAATTT
>JBAMCK010000838.1:0-13625 GCA_037075185.1 Drosophila pseudotalamancana | reverse complement strand
TCTTAGTACAGTACGAAAATGCTATTAGCTCAGACAACAATAACAATTTAAATAATAAGTGAACTAAATTATAGGAAAAATTTAAAATATAAGTTAAACAAAAAATAACACATATTAAAATTAAATAAACTTAAACTTAAAAACTTTAAAAGAAACAAGCATAAAAAGGAAAGGAGAAGAGACAGCACTTTCCGACGCAAATAAATACTTTCGACTTACGTACATTAATAAATTTGTTACAAGAAAAAGGCTTGTACGACGAGTTAATTAAAAACAAGATTAAACCCGAAAAACTTTGTATGAACAACATTTTAGGACCATTACTAAACAAACATTGTTTAGTATATCTGAATGATATGAGTGTTTTGTTTTGTTTTTTTTTTCAACTTCACTAGTCGAACACATACATTCACTTCAATTAGTTCAATTTCAAAAGCTTATAGAAAACCTCAAATTACAGCTCGATATATGTGAATTCTTAAAACAAGACACCTCATTTTTAGGACACATTCTAACTAAGGGTGAAATTAAACACAATCCTGACAAGATTAAAGCAATTCAGAAATGTCCCATATATATCAAAGAAATAAAAGGTTTTCTTGGACTAACCGGATATTGTCGAAAATTACTATTAAAAATATAATATTCTCCTACTATCTGATTGGTTGAGCCAGACTTCAACTTTCTTACTTGTTTATTTTACTCATGTTCTGATTTTTTTTAATTAATTACCTAATCAGGCCTTTTTTATAAAACTATTACAATATTTTTTTTTTGCTTCTTATTTTTAGTTTATTTTTAATTTTAATTAGTAAATCTTACTTATGTCCATTTTCGTTTAACAAAATTTTCTCTTCTATTTTTAATTCAAGGTTAATTAAGGTTTTATTATAGTATTGTTTTACTAGATTTCTGTTTTTAAATTCTCTCATATCTTTTTATATACATATACGTAAATATTTATAGGTAAACGTTTAGTTATGTTTTATTTTTGACTTATGAATTTTTTTTTATATGAAAGTAGGTTAACTTATTTCTTCTATTTTATTTTCGAAAAATAATTTCGTCTTCGTCAAGTTGTGCTGGGTTACTTTTGTCTTTGTTTTAAATAGCCGTGCATTTTTTGTGGTATGTCGGTTAAATTAATCTAACGAAAGTGGAAATAGTCGATTATATGATCAAATGATTCTTTTTTTTGTATAAAAAAGTTGAAATTGTTTTTATTATTTATTTATGTTTTTAGTATTTTTTAAGGCCAAGCAAAAAGTGACAAATATAGTAATTATTTAGTATGGACTTCAAAAACAGTAGCTCGGACCGCTGCTCAGTGGTTAACCCGTTCCTTATTCCATTAGTGTAACACCTGCCTTAGAAAAAAGATGCTCTGCAGGTACAGAAGTGCCAATCAGAAAGCAATAGTGACAAGCTATGATACATAGTTGGGGGTATACAGTACTCATCTCCTCCCAGGCATTGACTACATTACGTTTAAGATCCAAAACATGATGAGGGTCATTGTTTTCGACCAAAACGACAAGCACCAGTGAGTATGTCTTTGTGTGAGTTGTTGTAGTTTACCGACTGATTTTTTTTTACATAAGTATAGGGTATACTTCATATGCTTAAATTGTCTCATATCTTTTTATATTCATATACGTGTCGAAGCAAATCCCATGTGTGTGTCGCTACAAACTTTATATGCGTGCCGCTACATGCGGTGTATGTGAATGTATGAGTTGAGAATTTGGGGTATTTCATCAGAATTATAATTTCATCACTTTGCTAATATTGCACCTGTACTCGTGATGTGATTGGTTGGTTGCAGCTTGTGGCTTTAGGAAGTACCGTTTTAGCGAGACGACAGCGTTTTTGTCGCTGCCGTCGAGTGTGGTTCAAGGGCTCGTGCAAGAGAAAAGAAAAAGAGGCAAGCCTATTTAAGTTGTGTCGTTGCACGAGTCGAAACGCGCTACGCTATTATGGAGAATATTGATAATCCGACATCAGAAGTGGGATCCGGCCCTCTACCCCCAACAATAGATGGACCATGGCGCACTATGATGGAATTACAAAATAAAAATTTAATTGAACTTTTGCGCGCTTTACAAACAACATCGTCTGACGTTGGACAAAATAAATCGGTGCAGTTACCCAAACTTAATCCCGACAAGGCAGGTGCCAACGCGACATCGTGGTGTAATACGGTTGAAATAATTTTGCAAGAAAATGCTTTAAAAGGCAGTGCGTTAGTCGTCGCTCTAAGTTCGGCATTAGAGGGAAGCGCTTCACAGTAATGAACTTTTTACGCAGCGTTTCGACACAATAGAAACTCCAGCAGCCATGTTTCTAAAAATGCTGTCAGATCGACCGATCGACGGCGAGTGCCTCGCAGTCCATGCCAGCCGCATGGTTACTGAGTTGACGACAAAATGGCGCCAAATGGAGAACGAAGACATCGCTGTGTCAGTGACTCTTGCGTTGCTGGTAAGTTTTGACAACCGACTGCAGCGTTTAAGCTTCACCTCAAATATTCGGTCCAGAAGCGATTTGCAGTCCGAATTAAAAGCGTTCGCTTTTAATAAAAGAAAAAGCGTTTTTCCTGAGCAACAGTCTGCGACCTACCTTAAACGTCAAAAACAATCATCGATGGAGTGTCATTTTTGTGGCAAACTAGGCCATAAAATGATAGACTGCAGACTCCGGATGCACAAAACCAATTGGCGAATGGCAATGGGCAGCACCGTGAAAAGTCTAATGTTACTTGCTTCAAATGTGGAGTCGTGGGACACATCTCTACTCACTGTACAAAGAAGGAAGCTGACAGAAACAAAACGGGCATCCGATCAAAACGGGCATGGAGCAGTGCAGCGTTGCAGTACCCAAGGGCTACATGAGCCACAGAGACCAAACTTTTGAGATTACTTTCGATTCCGGAGCGGAATGCTCATTAATGAAAGAAAAGCTAAGTACAAAGTTTTCTGGTAAGAGATCTCATAATATTGTTATGTTAAAAGGCAAAGGTAGCAGTGGAATCTGCAGTACAGTACAAATATTAAGTAATGTAAAAATTGATGATGACTATATTGAGATTTTATTTTATGTAATTAACAACGATCAAATGCAAAACGATATTGTCATTGGTCGAGAGATACTAAATCAGGGTTTTGATATTGTCATTTCCTCAAACCAATTTAAAATTTCAAGAGTCAAAACAATTAATGTATGTACAGGTGGTGAACCATCCGATATTGATACAGAACTTGAGGGACAAGATAAAATAAAATTAAACTCATTGTTGGCAACATACACAAATTCTTTAATAAAAAAATATCCCATGTACAAAAGTCAAGGTTTGCGAAATGAAAATTAGATTAGTCGATACAACAAAAACAGTCCAAAGAAGGCCATATCGATTAAGTCCTGGTGAACGAGATCTAGTGGGAGAAAAAATTGCTGAACTACTAAAGTGTAACATAATTAGACCGAGTTTCTCCTTACGCAAGTCCCATACTACTAGTGAAGAAAAAAAAAACGGTTCGGATAGACTATGTGTTGATTATAGGGAGCTTAATTCGAATACAGTCGCTGATAAATACCTCTTGCCACTTATTCAAGATCAAATAAGTAGATTAAGAGGAGTTAATTTTTTTACTTGCCTGGGCATGGCCAGCGGATACTACCAAATTCCCTTGCACGCAGTACACCCTTGCATTGAGTACACCGCGTTCGTCACGCCAGATGGCCAGTACGAATTTTTATCTATGCCGTTTGGGCTTTAAAACGCACCTTCTGTTTTCCAACGGATAGTAATGCAGGCCCAAAAGCAAAGTCTTATGTTATAGTTTACATGGATGACATCATGATAGTTACCTCAACAAAATGTGAAGCGTTTGAAAGACTACAAATTGTTTTAGATATACTTACGAAAGCAGGGTTTTCATTTAATATTCCAAAATGTTTCTTTTTAAAAACATCGGTTCAATATTTGGGTTACAAAGTTAGTGCTGGCGAAATTCGCCCAAACCCACAGAAAATTGAAGCTTTGACCGCTCTTCCGCCCCCACAGAGCGTCACATCACTAAGACAATTTATCGGCCTAGCATCGTATTTCCGACAATTTATTAAAGGGTTTTCTCAATTAATGAAACCACTTTATTTCTTAACTTCAGAGAAAAACAAATTTGTTTGGAAAACAGATCATGAGGAAATACGGAAAAAGGTTATTTCTATTCTCACAGATAAACCAGTTCTTGCTATTTTTGATCCAAGTTACCCAATTGAATTGCATACAGACGCAAGTGGAAGTGGCTATGGTGCAATTTGATTGCACAAAATCGATAACAAACCCCACATAATAGAATATTTTAGCAAAACCACCTCCCCTGCAGAGGCAAGATACCACTCGTATGAGCTGGAAACATTGGCTATTGTTAACTCGATTAAGCATTTTCGGCATTATCTGTTGGGCACGAACTTTGTTGTTTTCACCGATTGTAACTCAATGTCAAGTCAATGTTCCCTGGCATACTGTTCACATGGACATAACCGGAAAACCTTGTGGCAAGAGTGACCGGAAAGAGTATGTAATAGTCCAAGTAGACGCGTTTACAAAGTTTGTATATCTTAGCCATACCCTTAAAATAAACAGCGAAAGTTGCATAAATGCTGTTAAATCCTCAGTTTCGTTGTTTGGAGTACCAAACCGAATAATAGCTGACCAGGGAAGGTGTTTTACGGGCCCGAGTTTTACTCAATTCTGTTCTGATCAAAAAATAAAATT
This sequence comes from Drosophila pseudotalamancana, assembly GCA_037075185.1. NCBI lineage: Eukaryota > Metazoa > Arthropoda > Insecta > Diptera > Drosophilidae > Drosophila > Drosophila pseudotalamancana. The sequence goes on along the minus strand of JBAMCK010000838.1, from coordinate 8,848 downwards.
ACATCTGATTGCTACTAGCGCTAGTCGAGCAAATGGTCAAGTGGAACGAACCATGAGCACGTTGAAAAACATGTTAACAACTGTTAAAGCTGGAACTCAGTCTTGGCAGTCTATGCTTGCTGAGGTGCAATTGGCAATTAATTGTACAACCGACCGTGTGACAAAAGCGAGTCCTCTCGAAATGCTATTGGGAAAGGTAGCACGTCCATTAGGATTACTTCCACCCAGTAACATAGAAAATATCATTGATCTGCCAGACGTAAGAGCACAAGCTGCTAAGAATGTTTTAGCAACAGCTGTTTATGACAAAGCACGTTTTGATAAAAACAAGGCGAAAGTAGTTAGACATAAGGTTGGAGATTTTGTGTTACTCAAAAAAAAAGAAAGACATCAAACCGAGTTGAGTCCAAAATTCAAAGGACCTTTTGAAATCATAGAAGTTTTGGAGGGTGACAGGTACAATTTGAAGTCCTTAACTAGTAAAAAAATGTATAAGTACGCACATGAAGATCTGAGAAAGTTGCCTGACGGTCATGTGCCTGTGGAGTTGAATGTGAGTGATGACTATAATAATATCGTTGAAAACGACGACGAGGGTAAAGAAAATGGAAAACAAAGATATTGATAACATTGTAAGCACTGAAAAAGAAAGTGAGGACAACCAATAAAGGTTAATGTTGTTGTTAACAAAGACAAATTGTAGAGTACTCAAGTCACAATGCAAGCACAAGTGCAAAATAACTCATGTTTGTTTTGATCATGGTGTGTGGGGCATTTGATTGTGTAACTCTAAAAATTGAATAAAAGAAAGCAAATAATTTTGTTAAAAAAAAAAAATAAAAATAAAATAAATAAATAAATATGTGAAAATTATTATGTTAAAACAAAGTGTCAGAACACTTTATATCGTTAGTGAAATTGTCATGAAATAAAAAAAGAAAATTGGATGTTTGTTTTAAATAAAAATAAAATGAAAATTAGACAAAGCCTAGTTGGAACTGAGAGTTATTAGTCTCAAACTTGACTTGTTTTTTTTATATGAAAGTAGGTTAACCTATTTTTTCTATTTTATTTTCGAAAAATAATTTCGTCTTCCAATTTGTGCTGGGTTACTTTTGTCTTTGTTTTAAATAACCGTGCGTTTTTGTGGTACGTCGGTTAAATTAATCTAACGAAAGTGGAAATAGTCGATTATATGATCAAATGATTTTTTTTTTGTATAAATAAGTTGAAATTGTTTTCATTGTTTATTTATTATTTTATAAGGTCAAGCAAAAAGTGACAAATATTGCACCTGCCTTAGAAAAAAGATACTCTGCAGGTACAGAAGTGCCAATCAGAAAGCAATAGTGACAAACTATGATACATAGTTGGGGGTATTTAGTTCTCTTCTCCTCCCAGGCATTGACTACATTACGTTTAAGTACCAGCGACTTGTGGTGGGTCCATAAGTCAAATTTAATTTCTCCAATAGATTAGCCGTCACTAATGTTTCCTTGACTTTCATTTTTGTTTAAAACTTCTGCCACTTCCTTCGTATCTATTTCATTACCGAAGCCAAAGCTATCAATAAATTTTGGTTATCTTAGTACATTACGAAAGTGGTATTGGCTCAGACAACAATAACAACTTAAATATCAAGTGAACTAAATTATAGGAATACCTTAAAATATAAGTCACACAAAAAATAACACATATTAAAATTAAATAAACTTAAACTTAAAAACTTTAAAAGAAACAAGCATAAACAGGAAAGGAGAAGGGACAACCGCACTTTCCGACGCAAGCATGCCTCAATCTCATATTTCCAAATACCCCTTTCAAAGGCAACTTCCGATCATTTCTAGAAGAAGCCGCATACCGCAGAAAAATATTAACAAGTAAGTTAGAAAATAATGTTGAAGAAAAATTTTTTTTCCACTTCACTAGTCGAGCACATACATTCACTTCAATTAGTTTTATAAAAGCTTATAGAAAACCTCAAATTACAGGTCGATATATGTGAATTCTTAAAACAAGACACCTCATTTTTAGGACACATTCTAACTAAGGGTGGAATTAAACACAATCCTGACAAGATTAAAGCAATTCAGAAATATCCCATCCCTAGAAATATCAAAATAGAAGGTTTTCGACTAACCGGATATTGTCGAAAATTACTATTAAAAATATAATATTCTCCTACTATCTGATTGGTTGACCCAGACTTCAACGTTCTTACTTGTTTATTTTACTCATGTTATGATTTATTTTAATTAATTACCTAATCAGGCCTTTTTTATAAAACAATTACAATATTTTTTTTTTTTTTGCTTTTTATCTTTAGTTTATTTTTAATTTTAATTAGTGAATCTTACTTATGTCCATTTTCGTTTAACAAAATTTGCTCTTCTATTTTTAATTCAAAGTTAATTACTGTTTTATTATAGTATTATTTTTCTAGATTTCTGTTTTTCTAATAGTATTCAATTTTAAAATTTATTATACAGGTTCTCCCATAGCACGCGAGTTATCAATCCGTTTTGATAGGATTGATTTACAACAATTACATAATTAAAACACGTCTTGGTTTTACAAAAGTTAACAACATAATGATCTTTATTCGTTAAGTTTTTGTGCATTCGACCAAAACGACAAGCACCAGTGAGTATGTCTTTGTATGAGTTGTTGTAGTTTACCGACGGACTTTGTTTTTTTACATAAGGGTATACTACATATGCTTAAATTCGCTCATATCTTTTTATATACATATACGTATATATATATATAGGTAAACGTTTAGTTATGTTTTGTTTTTGACTTATGAGTTTTTTTTTTATATGAAAGTTGGTTAACCTATTTTTTCTATTTTATTTTCGAAAAATAATTTCGTCTTCGTGCAGTTGTGCTGGGTTACTTTTGTCTTTGTTTTAAATAGCCGTGCATTTATGTGGGACGTCGGTTAAATTAATCTAACGAAAATGAAAATAGTCGATTATATGATCAAATGATTCTTTTTTTCTTTTTGTATAAAAAAGTTGAAATTGTTTTTATTATTTATTTATTTATTTATTATTTTATAAGGTCAAGCAAAAAGTGACAAATATAGTAAGTATTAAGTATTGAATTCAGAAACAGTAGCTCGCACCGGTGCTCAGTGGTTAACCCGTTTCTTATTCCGTTAGTGTAGCACCTGCCTTAGAAAAAAGATGCTCTGCAGGTACAGAAGTGCCAATCATAAAGCAATAGTGAAAAGCTAAGATACATAGTTGGGGGTATACAGTACTCATCTCCTCCCAGGCATTGACTACATTACGTTTAAGCTCCAAAACATGACCAGCGACTTGTGGTGGGTCCATAAGTCAAATTTCATTTCTCCAGTAGAGATTAGCCGTCACTAATGTTTCCTTGACTTTCATTTTTGTTTAAAACTTCAGTCACTTCCTTCGTATCTACTTCATAACCGAAGCCAAAGCTATTGGGTCCTGAAAATATTTTTAAGCCGCGGATACAGCCAAGTAGGTGCATTCGTATTGTCAAAAAAACACGATTTGTGTAAACTTAAACTTATATATAAAAACTTTTGGTTATCTTAGTACAATATGAAAGACAACAATAACAATTTAAATAATAAGTGAACTAAATTATAGGAAAAACTTAAAATATAAGTTAAACAAAAAATAACACATATTAAAATTATATAAACTTAAACTTAAAAACTTTAAAAGAAACAAGCATAAAAAGTAAAGGAGAAGAGACAGTACTTTCCGACGCAAATAAATACTTCCGACTTACGTACATTAATAAATTTGTTACAAAAATAAAAGGCTTGTACGATGAGTTAATTAAAAACAAGATTAAGCCCGAAAAACTTTGTGTGAACAACATTTTAGGACCATTACTAAACAAACATTGTTTAGTATATCTGAATGATATAATTGTATAATTCTCCCATGGCACGCGTTATTAATCCGTTTTGATAGGAGTGATTTACAACAATTATATAATTAAAACACGTCTTGCATTTATAAAAGTTAAAAATATAATGAGTTCGTTAAGTTTTTGTGCCTTTGACCAAAACGAGAAGCACCAGTGAGTATGTATGAGTTGTTATACTTTACCGAGCGAATTTTTACTGTTTTTTTTATTTTCAAAGCAAATATGATTCTGTAAGTTTCCGTTAGGAATGAGTAAAACCGTGTCACCATGGAGTTACTTAAAGATTGTTGAAATAAAGTTACATGTCTGATGATATTATATTATTTACAAAAATGAATAAAAATGTTTCACGCAAATTCTGGTCCTTGGTCAAAAATTAATTTCTTTAGTATTCCGAAGGTACAAATAAAATGTTTGACTGATTTAACAACATTGATCTTTCGTTGGTATGGTGTAACCGGTAGCAAATCTTGATAGTTTGTCAACTCTTATTAATATATATTTATGGTTAATTGAATGTATATCCATGTGAATTAAATCTAATGGCTGTTGTGGTATTTCTGGTTCTTATATTGGAATTTTTTTGGGTTGTCTGTCATATTTCATTGTTTTATATTGATATTTTTAAATGAGCGCATTTTTCATTGATCCCTATATAATTATTTTTAAAGTGATATTCCCTAATATCCTTTTGCTGATCGTCAGGTTTTACAACTTCTCTTAAAACTGCTATGCACCTCAAAACCTTGTAAAGTTGACTATGAGTAAAGTATTTTAAATACACTTGCTGCACTATTTTAAAAATTGTGTTTGTTACAACTTGTGTTGGAAAACAAATTCATTAATCGATTATTTAATCAATCGAAATTAATCTACCAAAAGTGGAAATAGTCGATTATATGATCAAATGATTCTTTTTTTTATTTGTATAAAAAAGTTGAAATTATGTTTATTATTTATTTAGTATTTTATAAGGTCAAGCAAAAAGTGACAAATATAGTAATTATTAAGTATTGAATTCAGAAACAGTAGCTCGGACCGGTGCTCAGTGGTTAACCCGTACCTTCTTCCATTAGTGTAGCACCTGCCTTAGAAAAAAGATGATCTGCAGGTACAGAAGTGCCAATCAGAAAGCAAAAAGCAGAAAGCACGGCGTTCTTGTACCAGTGACTTGTGGTGGGTCCATTATAGGAAAAATTTAAAATATAAGTTAAACAAAATATAACACATATTAAAATTAAATAAACTTAAACTTAAAAACTTTAAAAGAAACAAACATAAAAAGAAAAGGAGAAGGGACAACCGCACTTTCCGACGCAAGCATGACCCAATTTCGAATTTCGAAATACCCCTTTCAAAGGCAACTTCCGATCATTTCTAGAAGAAGCCGCATACCGCAGACAAATATTAATAAGTAAGTTAGAAAATAATGTTGAAGAAAAATTCCTATATGAAAAATTAATTAAAACCAGTATTAATAATCTAATTAAAAAAATTGCCTTTAAACATTTGTATAAATACTTTCGACTTACGTACATTAATAAATTTGTAACAAGAAAAAGGCTTGTACGATGAGTTAATTAAAAACAAGATTAAACCCGAAAAACTTTGTATGAACAATATTTTAGGACCATTACTAAACAAACATTGTTTAGTATATCTGAATGATATAATTGTTTTGTTTTTTTTTCAACTTCACTAGTCGAACACATACATTCACTTCAATTAGTTTTTCAAAAGCTTTTAGAAAACCTCAAATTACAGCTCGATATATGTGAATTCTTAAAACAAGACCCCTCATTTTTAGGACACATTCTAACTAAGGGTGGAATCAAACACAATCCTGACAAGATTAAAGCAATTCAGAAATATCCCATCCCTAAAAATATCAAAGAAATAAAAGGCTTTCTTGGACTAACCGAATATTGTCGAAAATTACTATTAAAAATATAATATGCTCCTACTATCTGATTGGTTGACCCAGACTTCAACGTTCTTACTTGTTTATTTTACTCATGTTATGATTTATTTTAATTAATTATCTAATCAGGCCTTTTTTATTAAACTATTACAATTTTTTTTTTTTGCTTTTTATTTTTAGTTTATTTTTAATTTTAATTAGTGAATTTTTCGTTTAACAAAATTTTCTCTTCTATTTTTAATTCAAAGTTAATTACTGTTTTATTATAGTATTATTTTTCTAGATTTCTGTTTTTTTAATAGTATTCAAATTTAAAATTTATTATACAGGTTCTCCTATAGCACGCGAGTTATCAATCCGTTTTGATAGGATTGATTTACAACAATTACATAATTAAAACACGTCTTGGTTTTACAAAAGTTAACAACATAATGATCTTTATTCGTTAAGTTTTTGTGCATTCGACCAAAACGACAAGCACCAGTGAGTATGTCTTTGTATGAGTTGTTGTAGTTTACCGAGCGGATTTTTTTTTACATAAGTATAGGGTATACTTCATATGCTTAAATTCTCTCATATCTTTTTATATACATATACGTATATATGTATATATAGGTATACGTTTAGTTATGTTTTATTTTTTACTTATGAATTTTTTTTATATGAAAGTAGGTTAACCTATTTCTTATATTTTATTTTCGAAAAATAATTTCGTCTTCGTCAATTTGTGCTGGGTTACTTTTATCTTTGTTTTAATTAGCCGTGCGTTTTTGTGGTACGTCGGTTAAATTAATCTAACGAAATTGGAAATAGTAGATTATATGATCAAATGATTCTTTTTTTTTTGTTTAAAAAAGATTAAATTGTTTTTATTATTTATTTATTTATTTATTATTTTATAAGGTCAAGCAAAAAGTGACATATAGTAAGCATTAAGTCATTGAAATTCAGAAACAGTAGCCCGGACCGGTGCTCAGTGGTTAACCCGTTCCTTATTCCGTTAGTGGAGCACCTGCCTTAGAAAAAAGATACTCTGCAGGTACAGAAGTGCCAATCATAAAGCAATAGTGAAAAGCTAAGATACATAGTTGGGGGTATACAGTACTCATCTCCTCCCAGGCATTGACTACATTACGTTTAAGCTCCAAAACATGACCAGCGACTTGTGGTGGGTCCATAAGTCAAATTTCATTTCTCCAGTAGAGATTAGCCGTCACTAATGTTTCCTTGACTTTCATTTTTGTTTAAAACTTCAGTCACTTCCTTCGTATCTACTTCATAACCGAAGCCAAAGCTATTGGGTCCTAGAAATATATTTTAAGCAACGGATACAGCAAAGTAGGTGCATTCGTATTGTCAAAAACACGATTTGTGCAAACTTAAACTTATATAAAAAAACTTTTGGTTATCTTAGTACAATATGAAAGACAACAATAACAATTTAAATAATAAGTGAACTAAATTATAAAAAAAACTTAAAATATAAGTTAAACAAAAAATAACACATATTAAAATTATATAAACTTAAACTTAAAAACTTCAAAAGAAACAAACATAAAAAGTAAAGGAGAAGAAACAGTACTTTCCGACGCAAATAAATACTTCCGACTTACGTACGTGCGTAAATTTGTTACAAAAATAAAAGGCTTGTACGATGAGTTAATAAAAAATGAAATTAAGCCCGAAAAACTTTTGTGTGAACAACATTTGAGGACCATTACTAAACAAACTTTGTTTAGTATATCTGAATGATATAATTGTATAATTCTCCCATGGCACGCGTTATTAATCCGTTTTGATAGGAGTGATTTACAACAATTATATAATTAAAACACGTCTTGCATTTATAAAAGTTAAAAATATAATGAGTTCGTTAAGTTTTTGTGCCTTTGACCAAAACGAGAAGCACCAGTGAGTATGTATGAGTTGTTATACTTTACCGAGCGAATTTTTACTGTTTTTTTTATTTTCAAAGCAAATATGATTCTGTAAGTTAGGAATGAGTAAAACCGTGTCACCATGGAGTTACTTAAAGATTGTTGAAATAAAGTTACATGTCTGATGATATTATATTATTTACAAAAATGAATAAAAATGTTTCACGCAAATTCTGGTCCTTGGTCAAAAATTAATTTCTTTAGTATTCCAAAGGTACAAATAAAATGTTTGACTGATTTAACAACATTGATCTTTCTTGGTATGGTGTAACCGGTAGCAAATCTTGATAGTTTGTCAACTCTTATTAATATATATTTATGGTTAATTGAATGTATATCATGTGAATTAAATCTAATGGCTGTTGTGGTATTTCTGGTTCTTATATTGGAATTTTTTGGGTTGTCTGTCATATTTCATTGTTTTATATTGATATTTTTAAATGAGCACATTTTCATTGATCCCTATATAATTATTTTTAAAGTGATATTCCTAATATCCTTTTGCTGGATCGTCGGAGTTTTACAACTACTCTTAAAACTGCTATGTCACCTCAAAGCCTTGTAAAGTTTGACATATGAGTAAAGTATTTTAAATACACTTGCTGCACTATTTTTAAAAACCGATGTTTGCTTGCAGCTTGTGAAATTTGGAAAACACAATTCATTAATCGGTTACTTCATCAATCGAAATTAATCTACCAAAATTGGAAATAGTCGATTATATGATCAAATGATTTTTTACTTGTATAAAAAAAATAGAAATTATGTTTATTATTTATTTAGTATTTTATAAGGTCAAGCAAAATGTGACAAATATAGTAATTATTAAGTATTGAATTCAGAAACAGTAGCTCGGACCGGTGCTCAGTTGGTTAACCCGTACCTTCTTCCATTAGTGTAGCACCTGCCTTGAGAAAAGATGATCTGCAGGTACAGAAGTGCCAATCAGAAAGCAAAAAGCAGAAAGCACGGCGTTCTTGTACCAGTGATGACTTGTGGTGGGTCCGTATATAGGAAAAATTTAAAATATAAGTTAAACAAAATGTAACACATATTAAAATTAAATAAACTT
>JBAMCK010000834.1:0-38481 GCA_037075185.1 Drosophila pseudotalamancana | reverse complement strand
TGTCCTATGACTTCTTTCAATGGTACCCAATGTGTCTGGTGGTGGTGTTGTCTTTTATAATGGAATTTTTTTGTATTCTGTTCCCATGTCCGTAATGCACGTCCGTACTAGAATAAAGTTTTCAAATATAGCTTTGGCAACAGTTGTTGCACATTTATTTTGAATTGGAATAGTTACCAAATGCCTAACACCGCATATAGGCATAACTACATATTCATTGCCATTCTCTGAGCGGGGTAATGGACCTATAGTATCTACTATCACTCTATCAAAAGCTATAATTGCAGTTTCAGTTAAAGTCATTGGGATCTTTATATGAGTTGTTGTTTTAGATTTTAGTACATTTTTGACATTTACGTACGTACTCTTTTGACACTGACGAGTCATGTTTTTCCAATAGTAATGTCGTTTTTATTTAGGTAGCGTTCTTGTAATGCCATTATGACCTCCTTGAATTGGATCGTCATGAAATTCAGACAGTATCGCTTCTTGATCTTTTTCATTTTCTATTAGGGTCCCGGGTGGCGCTACTCGTAAAATTGTCAATATTTTGTTGCCCATATTTGTGAAAGATTCAATTGAAATTAATTCAAAGATCTTTTCGCTTGGTGTAACTCTGAGTTGGCTGATCTAAAGAATACCGGCTTGCATTTAAAGCATTTGGAAGAACTTCCTCAAGTTTTCCATTGGTGTACAGATCGGTAACAATAATTTTTGATATTATTTTTTCTTCCATGTTTCAAAAAACATATCTGATTTCGTATTAGGAAGGCCATTACTTTTCGTACTTCGTCATTACAAATCATTTCATATACGTTGAGTTTAGAAGCGTTGTCAGGAGTTTGTCAAATCTTCTTGTTGTTTTCCTGCGTAGGAATTTATATGTCTATACTTTTGACTGGTAGTGACTTTCAGGACTTTATTATGCAAATTAAGTGGGATCTCTTGTATCTTCCGTTGCTTGTCCAACGAATGTTTCTTGACCCCGTTGATGAGTAATGGAGAGGATCCGTTTGCCGTTGCTGGTCCAACGAATGTTTCTTGATCCTGGTCCAACGAATGCTTCTTGATCCCGTTGATGAGTAATTGAGAGGATCCGTTTGCCGTTGCTGGTCTAACGAATGCGTCTCTTATTTAAGAAGTTTACGTTGGGGAACTTGATTTCGTTACCTTTAATGACTATTGGCCTTGTGGCTCAATAGTATTCAGCAGTAATTTCAGTAATTGAGACTAACGGCTAAGGCCGGAGCGTAGATTTAATGACTTCTTGTCACTTCTTTATTCCAAATTAAACTAAAACTAAAGACAAAGGTAAAATATTACTATACCCTAAACTCGCGTGCCAGCATCACGCCACTCTCTACAGTCGGCATGCCTACTAAAAGTACATCTTCTTCTTATTCGAGTCGCATGCTTGTTACTTTTGAGCTGGGGTTTACCATACAGAATAAGTATGTTAAAAGGTCTGTGATATATGTTCCTACTGATAAAATGCTTGCCATATATATATGGTCGAATATGTGTTATTGCCCTCTGTATACGGGACTGGATAATTTTTGATGACGTCAAATTTGTTGTCATCTGGTAAGATTCCATTATCCGTGCATCTGTGACCTAAGAGTGACGTTCATATTATGCATGAAAAATGAAAATGTTTCTGGTTGTAATTTCAGATTGTGCTTTCGGAAAATTTTGAAAACATCTTTAAATTTTTTAATCATATGTTGTTCAGAACAACCAATAACGATTTAATCATCCATGTAAAGGAAAGCTTGTGTAGGTTCTAGGTCTAGGTGAGAATGGCATTGTCATCATTCTCTGAAATGAATTAGGTTCTATTTTTAAACTGAATGATAATCGCGTGAATCGATAAGTACCATTGCTTGTTGAAAAAGATTTTATATTTCTTGAGTGTTCCTCAAGTTCGATTTTGATGGAAACTCTGACATTAAATCTAAAAGACATGAAAAATATTTAGCTCGACCTAATTGATCATGAATATCATCAAAACCTGCTGCTGGATTTTTTCATTTAGTTCCATTTTACTTCAAAGTTTTTTCTTAAATAATGGTGAGTAATTTTTTTAATTTATTCATTAAAGACTCTTTATCTCTCATCTTTGAAGTTTTGAACTAATTCATAATTTGAAAGTGATTCAAATTTAAAATTGTTGATACCTACCATTTGGCATGTATCTGTTGAATTCATATTATTGAATGTGCTGACTGCATGATAAATTTTACCTTGTCTAAGGAGCAGTTTTGAACTATAGCTTTGACAGCAGCGTGTTGTGCTGGACTTATTAGCTAAGTCAAGTGTCAAGCCATTATTGATATAAGCTCCTTCTAGAGACTTAGTCAATTTTTCTAGCCCTTGGGTATATTGATTATCTGTTTTGCTCTTTCGTTGCAAATTTAGTTTGCCAATTGCGTAATAATGGCAACAATTGTTTGCTCATTGCTAACTAGGTTTCGCGTATGACCTTTTAATTTTGTCTTTATTAGTTTTATGGCAGCACGTTCATGGTTTGCAAGCTTTCGGTTTTACCATCAAAATCTGGGACTAAAGCAAGGTTAAAAAAATCGAATATATTGTGTGACAATGCACTTGTTTCCTCCCCATCGAGGATATAAGTTACTTCACTACTGTGTCTTCAGTTTTAACTATTGGTTTTGACTCCAAATCTTGGAATTGATTTGGGTTAAATACAATTGGAAAATAAGGATTTTGTGGTATTCTCAGAACGATATGACGTCTGGTACTTATACTTTCTAATCTTGCTTCTTCTGTTCATTTGTAAGTCTGTGTTTAATAGGGATGTTTGGATACTAGTTCACTGATATTATTTTACTCAGTGATAAGAATGGTTATATGATGAGAATGGTTAGAGTGATACACTTATATGATCTTTCGAATTTTTCTTTTAAAGAATTAATTTGTCGCTCTAATTCTCTCCATTCCATAATATTTATTCCATATCGATTATTCCATACTTTTATTTGTTTTATATATGTTTTTAGACTTTATGTATATCATTTGCCCTACTCATATAATTTTTCTTAATGCATCTATTATGCAATTTATATAATTATAACAAGTAAAATTGTTAGGAATTTCAAATCGATTGAAGATGGCTCGACATTGTTTGTAACATTTGATACTATTAAGATCCTTCCTTCATATGTAAGATGGTTCTTATTTATGACCTGTTTCGTTTGTAAAGTGAACTATCTCCTATTTCTTTTTTAAAATCTAATACTTTCTTATCATTTATTTCTTTTTGTTTAATTTTATGCTTTTCTAAAAAGAATTCGCGCGTTTTCTAGTCTAAACTTGACTTCTTTTTTAGCGTAATCATCTACGTTATATAATGGTTCTATTCTAATGGTTTTATTAGAGTCTATGAACTGGCTGGGTAATTTTCCAAATAATCTAGTTCGTATGGACAATAGTTGTGTGTTACCGAGGGTGTTATGTTGAAAAAATATGTGAAATATTGTATCCAAACATCCCAGTCTGTTCTGTCTGTAGATATGTACGAACGAACATATTCATTGAATGTCCTATGACTTCTTTTCAATGGTACCTAATGTCTGGTGGTGGTGTTGTCTATTTTTAAATATTTGCACAAGTCAGTTATAATGGAATTTTTTATTATTAAGAGTTGTTGCACTTTTATTTTGAATTGGAATAGTGCATAGTTTAATCGCATATTAGCATAACTACATATTCATTGCCATTCTCTGAGCGTGATAATGGACCTATAGTATCTACTTTCACTCTATCAAAAGCTATAATTGCAGTTTCAATTAAAGTCATAGGGATCTTTATATGAGTTGTTGTTTTACATTTTAGACATTTTTGACATTTACGTACGTACTCTTTGACATGACGAGTCATGTTTTTCCAATAGTAATATCGTTTTTTTTTTAGGTAGCGTTTTCGTAATGCCATTATGAGCTCCTTGAATTGGATCGTCATAAAATTTAGATAGTATCGCTACTCTTAAAATTGTCAATATTTTGTTGCCCATATTTGTGAAAGATTCAATTGAAATTAATTCAAAGATCTTTTCGCTTGGTGTTACTTTGAGTTGGCTGATCTAAAGAATACCGGCTTACATTTCAAGCATTTGAAAGAACTGTCAAGTTTTCCATTGGTGTACAGATCGGTAAACATCAATTTTTGATATTATTTTTTTCCATGTTTCAAAAAACATATCTGATTTCGTATTAGGAAGGTCCCTACTTTTCGTACTTCGTCATTACAAATCATTTTATATACGTTGGGTTTAGAAGCGTTGTCAAGAGTTTGTCAAATCTTCTTGTTGTTTTTTCTGCGCAGGATTTTTTCTATCTATACTGTTGACTGGTAGTGACTTCTCAGGACTTTATTATGCAAATTAAGTGGGATCTCTTGTATTTGCAGTTGCTGGTCCAACGAATGTTTCTTGATCACGTCAATGATTTATTAAGAGGGATCCGTTTGCCGTTTCTGGTCCAACGAATGCTTCTTGATCCTGTTTGATGAGTAATTGAGAGGATACGTTTGCCGTTGCTTGTCTAACGAATGCTTCTCTTATTTAAGAAGTTTATGTCGGGGAACTTGATTTCGTTACCATTAATGACTATTGGCCTTGTGACTCAATAGTATTCAGCAGTAATTTCAGTAATTGAGACTAACGGCTAAGGCCAGAGCGTAGATTTGATAACTTCTTATTACTTCTTTATTCCAAATCGAACTAAAACTAAAGACAGACGTAAAGTATAACTATACCCTAAACTCGCATGCCAGCATCACGCCACTCGCTATAGTCGGCGAATTCCCCGCTACACAATGCTGAACCGTTGCGTTATGCTGTTACTTGCAGGCCACTGCACTATGGTTTGGCGCGTCAGCATAGTTTACATACTTATTGCTAAGTGTTAACATACATAATGTTTCGGTATATGACCCGTTGCGTTACGCTGTTACTTGCAGGTTACTGAACTATGGTTTGGCGCGTCGGCACGGTTTACATACTTATACCTGTTAACTGCGCGTTAGCATAGTTTACATACTTATACCTGTTAACAGCGCGTTAGCATAGTGTTACTTGTTAACATGCATATCTATCAAATCGGATATTGTAATAAGTTTCCTCTCAGATACTCTACTTTGAAATCATCTTCTTCTAATTCGAGTCGCATGCGTGTTAATTTTGAGCTGGGGTTTACCATAGAGAATAAGTATGTTAAAGGTCTGTGATCTGTTCCTACTGTATAATGTTTGCCACATATATATTGTCGAAAATGTGTTATTGCCCTATGTATAGCTGCTAGCTCTTGTCCTGTAGTACTCTGTTTGGTTTCACATTTAGTGAATGCTCTTGATGCATATGCAACTGAAAATTAGAGTGAATTATGGTTTTGACTTAAAAGGCTAATGTAATAAATTTGGTTGAACAAGTTTATCTTTTAGATATTGGAATGCTTGTCGCATTCCTCTGTGCATTCAAACGGAACATTATTTTTACATAATCTTGCTATGTGCCGGGAATATTCGGCGAAGTTTTGTATAAAAGGTCTGTAATTATTGCAAAATGCAACGAATCTTCTAGCGCTATCCGCATCATACGGGACTGGATAATTCTCGATGACTTCAAATTTGTTGTCATTTGGTAAGATTCCATTATCTGTGCATCTGTGACCTAAGAGTGACGTTCATATTATGCATGAAAAATGAAAATTTTTTTGGTTGTAATTTCAGATTGTGCTTTCTAGAAAATTTGAAAACATCTTTAAATTTTTAAATCATATGTTGTTCAGAACAACCAATAACGTTTTAATCATGCATGTAAAGGAAAGCTTGTGTAGGTTCTAGGTCTAGGTGAGAATGAGATTGTCATTATTCTCTGAAATGAATTAGACGCTATTTTTAAACCAAATGACAATCGCGTGAAGAGATATGTACCATTGCTTGTTGAAAAAGACGTTATTTTTCTTGAGTTTTCCTCAAGTTCGTTTTGATGGAAACCTGACATTAAATTTATCGGACAGAAGTTTTTTGTTTATTTGACAATATTCAATCATTGCTGCTGGATTTCTTCTATTTGGCTATGCGTACATCGATAATTTTTTGATTAAGAATATTGTCAATTTTTGTTTATTTGACGATATTCAATCACTGCTGCTGGATTTCTTCTATTTGGCTATGCGTACATCGATAATTTTTCACATACACCGGTTCATCATCCTTAAGTCTTAATTTTTGTTTATAAAAATGATTTGTTTTTTTGACATAGAGGAACGTACCCGGTTTAATTTCCTGATTGAGAATTTAAATGTTTTCTTCTGCTAAAGACATCTCTATTTTGCGTACCACTTGGGATCCTGCTGGTGGAAATGTTGAATTATTACCAGAACTAAATGTTATTGGAACATAAATAGGGTTATATTGGTTATTACCTCTATCTCGATTATGGCCATTTTGACGCTGTTGGAAGTACAGAACGGTACTTGACTGTTCTGTTGCTTCGATACTGCTCTTTACAAATTTCGAAATGGCATCATTCATATTATTGAATGTGCTGCCTGCATGATAAGTTTTAACTTATCTAGGGAGCAGTTCAGAACTATAGCTTTGACAGCAAGTGTTGTGCTGTACTTATTAGCTAAGTCAGGTGACAAGCCATTATTGATGTAAGCTCCTTCTAGAGACCTAGTCGGATCTTGTGTTCCAAATATAGAAGTTTTGCGGAAATAACTTCTACTGATTCTCCTTTTACAGAGTTTTTCAATTGCGCAATAATGGCAACAATTGTCTGCTCATTGCTAATTGGGTTTCGAGCATCACCTATTAATTTTGTCTTTATTAGGTTTATGGCAGCACGTTCATGGTTTGCAAACTTTCGGTTTTACCATCAAAATCTGGGACTAAAGCAAGCTTCAAAAAATCGAATATAGTGTGTGACAATGCACTTGTTTCCTCCTCTTCGATGATATCAATGTCACTTCATACTATGTCTTCAGTTTCAACTATTGGTTTTTACTCGGAATCTTGGAATTGATTTGGGTTAAATTCAATTGGAAAATAAGGATTTTGTGGTATTTTGAGAACGATATTACGTCCGATATTAAGTACTTATACTTTTTAATCTTGCTTCTAATGAACTTAATATTTTTATGTACTGGGCACTGATATTATTATACTCAGTGATAAGAATGGTTATATGATGAATTATTGATACACTTTTATGATCTTTTGAATTTTTCTTTTAAAAAATTAATTGACGTTCTAATTCTCTCCCTTTCGATAGTATTTATTCCATACTTTTGTTTGTTTTATATTTGTTTTTAGACTTTATGTAAATCACTGTCCCTACTCATATAATTTTTCTCAATGTATCTATCATGCAATTTATATAATTTGGTACAGGTATTTGCGAGAAACAAAAGTACAATTATATCAAGTTGAATTGTTATGAATTTCAAATCGAGTGAAGATGGCTCGACATTGCTGGTAACATTTGATCCTACTAAGATCATTCCATCATATGTAAGAAGGTTCTTATTTATGACCTGTTTCATTTTTTAAGGAAGCTATCCCCAATTTCTATTTTAAAATCTAATACTTTCTTATCATTTATTTCTTTTTGTTTAATTTTATGCTTTTCTAAAAGAATTCGCGCTCTTTTTTACGCGTTTTCTAGTCTAAACTTGACTTCTTCAGCGTAATCATCTACGTTATATAATGGATCTATTCTAATGTCCTATGTCTTCTTTCAATGGTACCTAATGTCTGGTGGTGGTGTTGTCTTTTATAATGGAATTTTTGTATTCTGTTCCCATGTCCGTAATGCACGTCCGTACTTCAGAATAAAGTTTTCAAATATAGCTTTGGCAACAGTTGTTGCATATTTATTTTGAATTGGAATAGTTACCAAATGCTCAGTTTAATCGCATATAAGCATAACTACATATTCATTGCCATTCTCTGAGCGTGGTAATGGACCTATAGTATCTACTATCACTCTATCAAAAGCTATAATTGCAGTTTCAGTTAAAGTCATTGGGATCTTTATATGAGTTGTTGTTTTAGATTTTAGGCATTTTTGACATTTACGTACGTACTCTTTGACATGACGAGTCATGTTTTTCCAATAGTAATGTCGTTTTTTTTAGGTAGCGTTCTTGTAATGCCATTATGACCTCCTTGAATTGGATCGTCATGAAATTCAGACAGTATCGCTTCTTGATCTTTTTCATTTTCTATTAGGGTCCCGGGCTTGAGTAGCGCTACTCTTAAAATTGTCAATATTTTGTTGCCCATATTTGTGAAAGATTCAATTGAAATTAATTCAAAGATCTTTTCGCTTGGTGTAACTCTGAGTTGGCTGATCTAAAGAATACCGGCTTGCATTTAAAGCATTTGGAAGAACTGTCAAGTTTTCCATTGGTGTACAGATCGGTAACAATAATTTTTGATATTATTTTTCTTCCATGTTTCAAAAAACATATCTGATTTTGTATTAGGAAGGCCATTACTTTTCGTACTTCGTCATTACAAATCATTTCATATACGTTGGGTTTAGAAGCGTTGTCAGGAGTTTGTCAAATCTTCTTGTTGTTTTCCTGCGCAGGATTTTATATGTCTATACTTTTGACTGGTAGTGACTTTCAGGACTTTATTATGCAAATTAAGTGGGATCTCTTGTATCTTCCGTTGCTTGTCCAACGAATGTTTCTTGACCCCGTTGATGAGTAATGGAGAGGATCCGTTTGCCGTTGCTGGTCCAACGAATGTTTCTTGATCCTGGTCCAACGAATGCTTCTTGATCCCGTTGATGAGTAATTCAGAGGATCCGTTTGCCGTTGCTGGTCTAACGAATGCGTCTCTTATTTAAGAAGTTTACGTTGGGGAACTTGATTTCGTTACCTTTAATGACTATTGGCCTTGTGGCTCAATAGTGTTCAGCAGTAAATTCAGTAATTGAGACTAACGGCTAAGGCCGGAGCGTAGATTTAATGACTTCTTGTCACTTCTTTATTCCAAATTAAACTAAAACTAAAGACAAAGGTAAAATATTACTATACCCTAAACTCGCGTGCCAGCATCACGCCACTCTCTACAGTCGGCATGCCGAATCGGCGAATTCCCCGCAAATTCAGATACTCTACTGTGAAATCATCTTCTTCTTATTCGAGTCGCATGCTTGTTAATTTTGAGCTGGGGTTTACCATACAGAATAAGTATGTTAAAGGTTTGTGATATGTTCCTACTGTAAAATGCTTGCCATATATATATGGTCGAATATGTGTTATTGCCCTATGTATACGGGACTGGATAATTTTTGATGACGTCAAATTTGTTGTCATCTGGTAAGATTCCATTATCCGTGCATCTGTGACCTAAGAGTGACGTTCATATTATGCATGAAAAATGAAAATGTTTCTGGTTGTAATTTCAGATTGTGCTTTCCGGAAAATTTGAAAACATCTTTAAATTTTTTAATCATATGTTGTTCAGAACAACCAATAACGATTTAATCATCCATGTAAAGGAAAGCTTGTGTAGGTTCTAGGTCTAGGTGAGAATGCGATTGTCATCATTCTCTGAAATGAATTAGGTTCTATTTTTAAACTGAATGATAATCGCGTGAATCGATAAGTACTATTGCTTGTTGAGAAAGATGTTTCTTGAGTGTTCCTCAAGTTCGATTTGATGGAAACCTGACATTAAATCAAGACATGAAAAATATTTAGCTCGACCCAATTGATCAAGAATATCGTCAAAACCTGCTGCTGGATTTTTTCTATTTGGGTGCATTTTACTTCAAGTTTTTTCTTAAATAATGGTGAGTAATTTTTTTTAATTTATTCATTAAAGACTTTTATCTCTCATCTTTGAAGTTTTGAACTAATTCATAATATGAAAGTGATTCAAATTTAAAATTGTTGATACCTACCATTTGGCATGTATCTGTTGTATTTAGAAATCGGACAAATTCATTTTGGGTTGTTGCAATTGTGTTTGCAACGTAGAGGAACGTACCCGGTTTAATTTCCTGCTTGAGAATTACAATTTCGAAATGTTATCATTCATATTATTGAATGTGCTGACTGCATGATAAATTTTACCTTATCTAGGGAGCAGTTTTGAACTATAGCTTTGACAGCAAGTGTTGTGCTGACTTATTAGCTAAGTCAAGTGTCAAGCCATTATTGATATAAGCTCCTTCTAGAGACTTAGTCAATTTTTCTAGCCCTTGGGTATATTGATTATCTGTTTTGCTCTTTCGTTGCAAATTTAGTTTTTCAATTGCGTAATAATGGCAACAATTGTCTGCTCATTGCTAACTAGGTTTCGCGTATGACCTTTTAATTTTGTCTTTATTAGTTTTATGGCTGCACGTTCATGGTTTGCAAGCTTTCGGTTTTACCATCAAAATCTGGGACTAAAGCAAGGTTCAAAAAATCGAATATATTGTGTGACAATGCACTTGTTTCTTCCCCATCGAGGATATAAGTTACTTCATACTGTGTCTTCAGTTTTAACTATTGGTTTTGACTCCAAATCTTGGAATTGATTTGGGTTAAATTCAATTGGAAAATAAGGATTTTGTGGTATTCTCAGAACGATATGACGTCCGGTACTTATACTTTCTTGCTTCTTCTGTTCATTTGTAAGTCTGTGTTTAATTGAAGATACTAGTTCACTGATATTATTTTACTCAGTGATAAGAATGGTTATATGATGAGAATGGTTAGAGTGATACACTTATATGATCTTTCGAATTTTTCTTTTAAAGAATTAATTTGTCGCTCAAAATTCTCTCCATTCCATAATATTTATTCCATATCGATTATTCCATACTTTTATTTGTTTTATATATGTTTTTAGACTTTATGTATATCATTTGCCCTACTCATATAATTTTTCTTAATGCATCTATTATGCAATTTATATAATTTTATTAAGTTATTTGCGAGAAGCAAAACAACAATTATAACAAGTAAAATTGTTAGGAATTTCAAATCGATTGAAGATGGCTCGACATTGTTTGTAACATTTGATACTATTAAGATCCTTCCTTCATATGTAAGATGGTTCTTATTTATGACCTGTTTCGTTTTTAAAGTGAACTATCTCCTATTTCTTTTAAAATCTAATACTTTCTTATCATTTATTTCTTTTTGTTTAATTTTCTGCTTTTCTAAAAGAATTCGCGCGTTTTCTAGTCTAAACTTGACTTCTTTAGCGTAATCATCTACGTTATATAATGGTTCTATTCTAATGGTTTTATTAGAGTCTATGAACTGGCTGGGTAATTTTCCAAATACTAGTTCGTATGGACAATAGTTGTGTGTTACCGAGGGTGTTATGTTGAAAAAATATGTGAAATATTGTATCCAAACATCCCAGTCTGTTCTGTCTGTAGATATGTACGAACGAACATATTCATTGAATGTCCTATGACTTCTTTCAATGGTACCTAATGTCTGGTGGTGGTGTTGTCTATTTTTAAATATTTGCACAAGTCAGTTATAATGGAATTTTTTTATTAAGAGTTGTTGCACTTTTATTTTGAATTGGAATAGTGCATAGTTTAATCGCATATAAGCATAACTACATATTCATTGCCATTCTCTGAGCGTGATAATGGACCTATAGTATCTACTTTCACTCTATCAAAAGCTATAATTGCAGTTTCAATTAAAGTCATAGGGATCTTTATATGAGTTGTTGTTTTACATTTTAGACATTTACGTACGTACTCTTCGACATGACGAGTCATGTTTTTCCAATAGTAATATCGTTTTTTTTAGGTAGCGTTTTCGTAATGCCATTATGAGCTCCTTGAATTGGATCGTCATAAAATTTAAACAGTATCGCTACTCTTAAAATTGTCAATATTTTGTTGCCCATATTTGTGAAAGATTCAATTGAAATTAATTCAAAGATCTTTTCGCTTGGTGTTACTTTGAGTTGGCTGATCTAAAGAATACCGGCTTACATTTCAAGCATTTGAAAGAACTGTCAAGTTTTCCATTGGTGTACAGATCGGTAACATCAATTTTTGATATTATTTTTTTTCCATGTTTCAAAAAACATATCTGATTTCGTATTAGGAAGGTCCCTACTTTTCGTACTTCGTCATTACAAATCATTTCATATACGTTGGGTTTAGAAGCGTTGTCAAGAGTTTGTCAAATCTTCTTGTTGTTTTTTCTGCGCAGGATTTTTTTTATCTATACTGTTGACTGGTAGTGACTTTCAGGACTTTATTATGCAAATTAAGTGGGATCTCTTGTATTTGCAGTTGCTGGTCCAACGAATGTTTCTTGATCCCGTCAATGATTTATTAAGAGGATCCGTTTGCCGTTTCTGGTCCAACGAATGCTTCTTGATCCTGTTGATGAGTAATTGAGAGGATACGTTTGCCGTTGCTTGTCTAACGAATGCTTCTCTTATTTAAGAAGTTTATGTCGGGGAACTTGATTTCGTTACCATTAATGACTATTGGCCTTGTGACTCAATAGTATTCAGCAGTAATTTCAGTAATTGAGACTAACGGCTAAGGCCAGAGCGTAGATTTGATAACTTCTTATTACTTCTTTATTCCAAATCGAACTAAAACTAAAGACAGACGTAAAGTATAACTATACCCTAAACTCGCGTGCCAGCATCACGCCACTCGCTATAGTCGGCGAATTCCCCGCTACACAATGCTGAACCGTTGCGTTATGCTGTTACTTGCAGGCCACTGCACTATGGTTTGGCGCGTCAGCATAGTTTACATACTTATTGCTAAGTGTTAACATACATAATGTTTCGGTATATGACCTGTTGCGTTACGCTGTTACTTGCAGGTTACTGAACTATGGTTTGGTGCGTCGGCACGGTTTACATACTTATACCTGTTAACTGCGCGTTAGCATAGTTTACATACTTATACCTGTTAACAGCGCGTTAGCATAGTGTTACTTGTTAACATGCATATCTATTAAATCGGATATTGTAATAAGTTTCCTCTCAGATACTCTACTTTGAAATCATCTTCTTCTAATTCGAGTCGCATGCGTGTTAATTTTGAGCTGGGGTTTACCATAGAGAATAAGTATGTTAAAGGTCTGTGATCTGTTCCTACTGTATAATGTTTGCCACATATATATTGTCGAAAATGTGTTATTGCCCTATGTATAGCTGCTAGCTCTTGTCCTGTAGTACTCTGTTTGGTTTCACATTTAGTGAATGCTCTTGATGCATATGCAACTGAAAATTAGAGTGAATTATGGTTTTGACTTAAAAGGCTAATGTAATAAATTTGGTTGAACAAGTTTATCTTTTAGATATTGGAATGCTTGTCGCATTCCTCTGTGCATTCAAACGGAACATTATTTTTACATAATCTTGCTATGTGCCGGGAATATTCGGCGAAGTTTTGTATAAAAAGTCTATAATAATTGCAAAATGCAACGAATCTTCTAGCGCTATCCGCAACTTACGGGACTGGATAATTCTTGATGACATCAAATTTGTTGTCATCTGGTAATATTCCCTTATCTGTGCATCTGTGACCTAAGAGTGACGTTCATATTATGCATGAAAAATGAAAATTTTTTTGGTTGTAATTTCAGATTGTGTTTTATACATAGTTTAAAACATCTGTTAAATTTTTAATCATATGTTATTCAGAACAACTAATAACAATTAAATCATCCATGTGAAGGAAAGCTTGTGTAGGATCTAGGTCTAGGTGAGAATGAGATTGTCATTATTCTCTGAAATGAATTAGACGCTATTTTTAAACCAAATGATAATCGCGTGAAGAGATATGTACCATTGCTTGTTGAAAAAGACGTTATTTTTCTTGAGTGTTCCTCAAGTTCGTTTTGATGGAAACCTGACATTAAATTTATCGGACAGAAGTTTTTTGTTTATTTGACAATATTCAATCATTGCTGCTGGATTTCTTCTATTTGGCTATGCGTACATCGATAATTTTTTGATTAAGAATATTGTCAATTTTTGTTTATTTGACGATATTCAATCACTGCTGCTGGATTTCTTCTATTTGGCTATGCGTACATCGATAATTTTTCACATACACAGGTTCATCATCCTTAAGTCTTAATTTTTGTTTATAAAAATGATTTGCTTTTTTTGACATAGAGGAACGTACCCGGTTTAATTTCCTGATTGAGAATTTAAATGTTTTCTTCTGCTAAAGACATCTCTATTTTGCGTACCACTTGGGATCCTGCTGGTGGAAATGTTGAATTATTACCAGAACTAAATGTTATTGGAACATAAATAGGGTTATATTGGTTATTACCTCTATCTCGATTATGGCCATTTTGACGCTGTTGGAAGTACAGAACGGTACTTGACTGTTCTGTTGCTTCGATACTGCTCTTTACAAATTTCGAAATGGCATCATTCATATTATTGAATGTGCTGCCTGCATGATAAGTTTTAACTTATCTAGGGAGCAGTTCAGAACTATAGCTTTGACAGCAAGTGTTGTGTTGTACTTATTAGCTAAGTCAGGTGACAAGCCATTATTGATGTAAGTTTTAACTTATCTAGGGAGCAGTTCAGAACTATAGCTTTGACAGCAAGTGTTGTGCTGTACTTATTAGCTAAGTCAGGTGACAAGCCATTATTGATGTAAGCTCATTCTAGAGACCTAGTCTGATCTTGTGTTCCAAATATAGAAGTTTTGCGGAAATAACTTCTACTGATTCTCCTTTTACAGAGTTTTTCAATTGCGCAATAATGGCAACAATTGTCTGCTCATTGCTAATTGGGTTTCGAGCATCACCTATTAATTTTGTCTTTATTAGGTTTATGGCAGCACGTTCATGGTTTGCAAACTTTCGGTTTTACCATCAAAATCTGGGACTAAAGCAAGCTTCAAAAAATCGAATATAGTGTGTGACAATGCACTTGTTTCCTCCTCTTCGATGATATCAATGTCACTTCATACTATGTCTTCAGTTTCAACTATTGGTTTTTACTCGGAATCTTGGAATTGATTTGGGTTAAATTCAATTGGAAAATAAGGATTTTGTGGTATTTTGAGAACGATATTACGTCCGATATTAAGTACTTATACTTTTTAATCTTGCTTCTAATGAACTTAATATTTTTATGTACTGGGCACTGATATTATTATACTCAGTGATAAGAATGGTTATATGATGAATTATTGATACACTTTTATGATCTTTTGAATTTTTCTTTTAAAAAATTAATTGACGTTCTAATTCTCTCCCTTTCGATAGTATTTATTCCATACTTTTGTTTGTTTTATATTTGTTTTTAGACTTTATGTAAATCACTGTCCCTACTCATATAATTTTTCTCAATGTATCTATCATGCAATTTATATAATTTGTTACAGGTATTTCCGAGAAACAAAAGTACAATTATAACAAGTAAAATTGTTATGAATTTCAAATCGAGTGAAGATGGCTCGACATTGTTGGTAACATTTGATCCTACTAAGATCATTCCATCATATGTAAGAAGGTTCTTATTAATGATCTGGGTCATTTTTAAAGTAAACTATCTACTATTTCTATTTTAAAATCTAATACTTTCTTATCAATTATTTTTTTTATCTTATTAAAGTCTATGAACTGTCTTGGTAATTTTCCAAATCTAGTATTTCGTATGGACAATAGTTGCGTGTTACCGAGGGTGTTGTGTTGAAAAAATATGTGAAATATTGTATTCAAAAATCCCAGTCTGTTTTTTTATTTAGCATTCTTGTAATGCCATTATGACCTCTTTGAATGGAATCGTCATGAAATTCAGACAGTATCGCTTCGTAATCTTTTTCATTTTTTATTGGGCTCCCCGGCTTGAGTAGCGCTACTCTTAAAATATTTGTTACCCATATTTTTGAAGGATTCCATTGAAATCAATTCAAAGATCTTTTCGCTTGCTGTTACTTTGAGTTGGCTGATCTAAAGAATACCGGCTTGCATTTCAAGCTTTTGGAAGAACTGACCTGAGTCAACAATTCCATTGGTGTACAGATCGGTAACATCAATTTTTGCTAATATTTTTCTTCCATGTTTCAAAAAACATATCTGATTTCGTATTAGGAAGGCCACTACTTTTCGTACTTCGTCATTACAAATGACTTCATATACATTGGGTTTAGAAGTGTTGTCAAGAGTTTGCATTGGCAAATCTTCTTGTTCTTTTCCTGTCTATACTGTTGCCTAGTAGTGACTTTCAGGACTTTATTATGCAAATTAAGTGGGATCTCTTGTATCTGCCGTTGCTGGTCCAGTGAATGTTTCTTGATCCCGTTGATGAGTAATTAAGAGGATCCGTTTGCCGTTGCTGGTCCAACGAATGCTTCTTGATCCTGTTGATGAGTAGTTGAGAGGATCCGTTTGCCGTTGCTGGTCCAACGAATGCTTCTTGATCCTGTTGATGAGTAATTGAGAGGATACGTTTGCCGTTGCTGGTCCAACGAATGCTTCTTGATCGTGGTGATGAGTAATTGAGAGGATACGTTTGCCGTTGCTGGTCTAACGAATGCTTCTTGCTCTTATTTAAGAAATTTAGGGCAGGGAACTTGATTTCGTTACCTTTAAGGACTATTGGCCTTGTGGCTCAATAGCAGTAATTTCAGTAATTGAGACTAACGGCTAAAGCCGGAGCGTAGATTTGATGACTTCTTGTCACTTCTTTATTCCAAATCGAAACTAAAACTAAAGACAGACTTAAAGTATAACTATGCCCCCAACTCGCGTGCCAGCATTACGCCACTCGCTACAGTCGGCATGCCGTCTCGGCGAATTCCCCGCTACACAATGCTTCGGTATCTGAACCGTTGCGTTATGCTGTTACTTGCAGGCCACTGCACTATGGTTTGGCGCGTCAGCATAGTTTACATACTAAGTGTTAACATACATAATAATTCGGTATATAACCCGTTGCGTTACGCTGTTACTTGCAGGTTACTGAACTATGGTTTGGTGCGTCGGCACGGTTACATACTTATACCTGTTAACTGCGCACTAGCTCACTTTACATACTCATACCTTAGCATAGTTTTCTTACTTATACATGTTAACAGCGCGTTAGCATAGTGTTAGTTGTTAACACGCATATCTATTAAAACGGATATTGTAATAAGACGTCTGCCACGAAATTGTCATTTCCTCTCAGATACTTTACTGTGAAATCATCATCTTCTAATTCGAGTCGCATGCGTGTTAATTTTGAGCTTTGGTTTACCATAGAGAATAGTTTAAAGGTCTGTGATCTGTTCCTACTGGAAAACGTGTTATTGCCCCATGTATAGCTGCTAGCTCCTGTCCTGTAGTACTCTTTTTGCTTTTACATTTAGTGAATGCTCTTGATGCATATGCAACTGGAAGTTGGAGTCCATTATGGTTTTGACTTAAAAAAGCTACTGTAATAAATTTGGTTGATATTGTCTTTAAGATATTGGAATACTTTTTGACGATATTCAATCACTAATCGCTATTTATGTTATATGGTTATACAGGCGGTTTAACAATATTTTGCTGAAATTATTTTTCTAACCTGCTGCTGGATTTCTTTTATTTGGCTATGCGAACATCGATAATTTTTCACGTATACCGGTGCATCATCCTTAAGTCTTAATTTTTGTTTATAAAAATGATTTGTTGTGATTGGTTCGGTTTCGCGCCGAACACATCACGATACTGGAAGTATATTTCTTCAAGTTTTTTCTTAAATAATGGTGGGTAATTTTTATTTAATTTATCCATTACCGAAGTTTTGAACTACTTCATAATTTGAAAGTGATTCAAATTTTAAATTGTTGAAACCTACCATTTGGTGTGTATCTGTTGTATTTAGAAATCGGACAAATGCATTTTGGGTTGTTGCAATTGTGTGTGCAACATAGAGGAACGTACCCGGTTCAATTTCCTGATTGAGAATTAAAATGTTTTCTTCTGCTAAAGACATCTTTATTTTGCGAACGACTGGGGATCTTCCTGGTGGAAATGTTGAATTATTATCAGAACTAAATGTTATTGGAACATAAATAGGGTTATATTGGTTATTACCTCTACCTCGATTATGGCCATTTGACGCTGTTGGAAGTGCTTCGGTACAGCTCTTTACAAATTTCGAAATGGCATCATTCATATTATTGAATGTGGTGCATGCATGATAAGTTTTAACTTATCTAGGGAGTAGTTCTGAACTATAGCTTTGACAGCAAGTGTTGTGCTGTACTTATTAGCTAAGTCAGGTGACAAGCCATTATTGATATAAGCTCCTTCTAGAGACTTAGTCAATTTTTCTATCCCTTGGGTATATTGATTATCTGTTTTGCTCTTTTGTTGCAAATTTAGGAGTTTTGCAGAAATAACTTCTACTGATTCTCCTTTTAAAGAGTTTTTCAGCATGACCTTTTAATTTTGTCTTTATTAGGTTTATCGCAGCAAGTTCATAGTTTGCAAGCTTTCGGTTTTACCATCAAAATCTGGGACTAAACCAAGCTTCAAAAATTCGAATATAGTGTGTGACAATGGACTTGCTTCCTCCCCCTCGAGGATATCAATGTCACTTCATACTATGTCTTTAGTTTCAACTATTGGTTTTTACTCGGAATCTTGTAATTGATTTGGGTTAAATTCAATTGGAAATAAGTATTTTGTTGTATTTTCAGAACGATGTTACGTCTGGTACTTTGACTTTCTAATCTTACTTCTAATGAACTTAAAATTTTTATATACTGGGCATTATGTTCATTTAAAAGTCTGTGTTTACGTCTGGTACTTTGACTTTCTAATCTTACTTCTAATGAACTTAAAATTTTTATATACTGGGCATTATGTTCATTTAAAAGTCTGTGTTTAATTGAAGATAGTAGTTCACTGATTTTATTATACTCATTGATAAGAATGGTTATATGATGAATTAGAGTTTCGACTTTTATTGGTATGTCTTTATTGACACACTTATAAAGAATTAATTTGTCGTTCTAATTCTCTCCATACTATAGTATTTATTCCATACCATTTATTCCATACTTTTATTTAATTTATATTTGTTTTTAGACTTTGTGTAAATCATTTGCCCTACTCATATAATTCTTCTTAATGCATCTATTATGCAATTTATATAATTTTATTAAGGTATTTGCGAGAAGCAAAACAACAATTATAACAAGTAAAATTGTTATGAATTTCAAATCAAGTGAAGATGGCTCGACATTGTTGGTAACATTTGATACTATTAAGATCCTTCCTTCATATGTAAGATGGTTCTTATCTCCTATTTCTATTTTAAAATCTAATATTTTCTTATCACTTATTTCTTTTTGTTTAATTTTATGCTTTTCTAAAAGAATTCGCGCTCTTTTATACGCGCTTTCTATTATAAACTTGACTTCTTTAGCGTAATCATCTACGTTATATAATGGATCTATTCTAATGGTCTTATTAAAGTCTATGAACTGTCTTGGTAATTTTCCAAATACTAGTTCGTATGGACAATAGTTGGGTGTTGTGTTATATTCATTGAATGTCCTATGACTTCTTTAAATGGTACCTAATGTCTGGTGGTGGTGTTGTCTTTTATAATGGAATTTTTGTAATCTGTTCCCATGTCCGTAATTCACGTCCGTACTTCAGAATAAAGTTTTCAAATATAGCTTTGGCAACAGTTATTGCACTTTTATTTTGAATTGGAATAGTTACTAAATACTTAGTTAAATCTAACTATATATTCATTGCCATTCTCTGAGCGTGATAATGGACCTATAGTATCTACTATCACTCTATCAAAAGCTATAATTGCAGTTTCAGTTAAAGTCATTGGAGTCTTTATATGAGTTGTTGTTTTACATTTTAGGCATTTTGGACATTTACGTACGTACTCTTTGACATGACGAGTCATGTTTTTCCAATAGTAATATCGTTTTTTTTAGGTAGCGTTCTTGTAATGCCTTTATGACCTCCTTGAATTGGATCGTCATGAAATTCAGACAGTATCGCTTCTTGATCTTTTTCATTTTCTATTAGGGTTCCCGGCTTGAGTAGCGCTACTCTTAAAATTTTCAATATTTATTTGCCCATATTTTTGAAAGATTCAATTGAAATTAATTCAAATATCTTTTCGCTTGCTGTTACTTTGAGTAGGCTGATCTAAAGTATACCGCTTTGCATTTCAAGATTTTGGAAGAACTGACCTGAGTCAACAATTCCATTGGTGTACAGATCGGTAACATCAATTTTTACCATTATTTTTCTTCCATGTTTCAAAAAACATATCTGATTTCGTATTAGGAAGGCCACTACTTTTCGTACTCCGTCATTACAAATGACTTCATATACGTTGGGTTTAGAAGCATTGTCAAGAGTTTGCATTGTCAAATCTTCATGTTCTTTTCTTGCGCAGGATGTTTTCTGTCTATACTGTTGCCTGGTAGTGACTTTCAGGACTTTATTATGCAAAGTAAGTGGGATCTCTTATATCTGCAGTTGCTGGTCCAACGAATGTTTCTTGATCCCGTTGATGAGTAATTGAGAGGATACGTTTGCCGTTGCTGGTCTAACGAATGATTCTCTTATTTAAGAAGTTTACGTCGGGAAACTTGATTTTGTTCCTATTAAGGACTTTTGGCCTTAACTTCTTATTACTTCTTTATTCCAATTCGAACTAAAACTAAAGACAGACGTAAAGTATAACTATACCCTAAACTCGCGTGCCAGCATCACGCCACTCGCTAATAGTCGGCGAATTCCCCGCTACACAATGCTGAACCGTTGCGTTATGCTGTTACTTGCAGGCCACTGCACTATGGTTTGGCGCGTCAGCATAGTTTACATACTTATTGCTAAGTGTTAACATACATAATGTTTCGGTATATGACCTGTTGCGTTACGCTGTTACTTTCAGGTTACTGAACTATGATTTGGTGCGTCGGCACGGTTTACATACTTATACCTGTTAACTGCGCGTTAGCATAGTTTACATACTTATACCTGTTAACAGCGCGTTAGCATAGTGTTACTTGTTAACATGCATATCTATTAAATCGGATATTGTAATAAGTTTCCTCTCAGATACTCTTATTTTGAGCTGGGGTTTACCATAGAGAATAAGTATGTTAAAGGTCTGTGATCTGTTCCTACTGTAAAATGTTTGCCATATGTATATGGTCGAAAATGTATAGGTGCTAGCTCTTGTCCTGTAGTACTCTTTTTTGGTTTCACATTTAGTGAATGCTCTTGATGCATATGCACCTGGAAGTTGGAGTCCAATATGGTTTTGACTTAAAAAGGCTAATGTAATAAATTTGGTTGAACAAGTTTATCTTTTGGATATTGGAATGCTTTTTCGCATTCCTCTGTCCATTCAAACGGAACATTA
Organism: Drosophila pseudotalamancana; assembly: GCA_037075185.1. Lineage (NCBI taxonomy): Eukaryota > Metazoa > Arthropoda > Insecta > Diptera > Drosophilidae > Drosophila > Drosophila pseudotalamancana. Next base: position 17,097 of record JBAMCK010000834.1, on the reverse strand, counting down.
TTTTTACATAATCTTGCTATGTGCCGGGAATATTCGGCGAAGTTTTGTATAAAACGTGTGTAATAATTGAAAAATGCAACAAATCTTCTAGCGCTTTCCACATCATACGGGACTGGATAATTCTTGATGACGTCAAATTTGTAGTCATCTGGTAAGATTCCATTATCTGTGCATCTGTGACCTAAGAACGTCACTTCGTACATGAAAAATCAAAATTTTTCTGGTTGTAATTTTAGATTGTGCTTTCTAGAAAGTTTAAAAACATATTTTAAATTTTTTAATTATTTCAAGTAAGGTACAAATAACGCACGTATAAATCGAAAATATTAAGTTTCCAGATATAATTGCGGCAATAAAAAATTGCGTTTATACGGGCAGACGGACATTGCACAAAATGAATAGGTAACTTTTAACATTTGGGAAATTGTTGTAAATTTTAATTCAGGTATAAGATGTTATATGTTTCATTGTGTAAACTTTTATAAGATGACACAAAACTCAAAGTAATAAAGTAGTAAATGCTTTGTTAACACATTATTTTATTCCAACTAAATATTCTAATCTATACAGTAAAGAAATACTATCAAGAAAATTTGTCAATTTGTAAAATAGATATGGATCCTGAACGCAATGTAAAGCGCCTTCGAAAGCTTTTTGGAGTATCACGCACAATCCTAAAGCGGGCAGCGCGCCGACCTAGCATTAGTGACCAAGAGAGCGAAGAACAGCAACGTAAACGTTTTCAAATGCTCAGGGAAATGCGGCAGCAACGCATATCTAGCCTTGGTGCAAATCAGAGATATGTGCTAGAAATTTGTGCAGATATGATTGGACTGGATACGGAAGACGTAGTTACAGGCATTGTAGATGAAAATCTTTATGTCGACAATCTTAATGGTCTATTTGAAGCAAAGGGACCAATGGCTGTTATGCTTAGTAATGCAGCTATGATTGGCTATCCGGTTGACTCTGGCCGCTATCAAGACAAGTTGAGACATACAGAAGTACATCGCACAATTTGTTTATGCGCAGGTACTGTAAGATTGATTGGTAAGTGGATGGTTGTCTACCGGCAACAAAATGACAAAGCGATTGAAAATCGCTCGGTAAGCGATGAGGTGGCTATGTTTATGATAAATGCAGAGGGACGTGATTCATGTTTGAATGTCGTTAAAACTTTTGTTGAACAGGTACTAAAACCTTCAATTGAAGCAGTTACTGACTTTGGTCTGGCGGAAAAGGAACAGTTACAGAAGTTTTTCCATATTCTAAATATGTATAATACATTTTTAAAGTCTTCTGATGCGATTGTTTCATCTCGCGTTAATTTTGACGTTTCACATGATCTTTTTAAGGGTTTTTTATTAGCTAGATGGCAAATAGAAGCCAGCTCTAAAATTGTGAGTCGTGTAAGACTTGTAGAACGGTATTTTGAAAAATGGCTGCGGCAGATTCAAGGAATTCTCGTGGAAGGAAAGCAGATACAACGAGATCCCCCTGACGTGGGACCATTACATATGTTGGTCAACTGGCGCCAAATGTTAGCTAAGCTGACATCTATTACAGAATTTGTAACATCGCGCGCATTTAATAATCATAAAGATTGCCTCACATTATCTCGTTCTTCAAAACTTCTTAATGTATGTATATAAATTAAGTTTTTTTAGTGTTTTGATTTATTTTACGTTTCCAGCGTTGGGATAAAATTGATAACCAAGTTACTTTAGCGCTTAATGAAGCAAAGGATAACGTACGTTTTATTTCGTCGTTACAGAAGTTTTGGGATCCGCTTTACCGGTAAGATGCTGAACCTTAACTTAATGAAACTTATAAAGTTTACTTCTCTGCAGCTCTTCACCGGATGATATTATAAGTAGTTTACCTGGACTAATGGTAGCAATTCGAAATGTGTGCAAAACGGCGCATTATTTTAATACTTCAGTTAATTTGACAGGTCTTATGGTGAAAATTTCTAACCAACTTACAATTACCAGCAAAAACTATATAACCGATAATGAACATCATAGCCTTTGGGAGATATCTTCAGTAGAGATTATTGAAAAAATTGAAAAATGTAGAGATGTTATGGATCACTTCAAAAATATATATATAAACACAGTAGAGGAAATGAAAAATAGCAATGAAAGACCGTGGACTGTGTCTTCAGTTTACATATTTACATGCTTAGAAAAATTTCTTCATCGACTTGAAAAGATCAAATGTATTGCAAATACCGAAATTATATATTCAATTTTAGATCGTATATTAATAAGTGGAATGGAAAAGTTTAATACCATGATAAAAGCTGCACGGATTACTATAAGTAGCAAATTGTATGACCCATTGAATTATCGAATTGAAACTTTCGACACAGATTTTGAAAAATTTGTTAAAGAGGTTGAAGTAGCTGAGGTTGGTATGCAGCAATTTGTAAAATTGCTTACAACCGAATGCCCAACAGCCGAGTCAATGATGTTAGTGCTTAAGCGATTTGAAGCATTGCATTTAGAATGTTTATGTTTAGACCGACGCTATTTTAAGGTTGCTGAAATGTTAGAAAAGGAAATGCTGTTATTAAAAGATGTATATAATGAGGAACGTGGTAATCCATTCATTCCCCGCAATTTACCTCCGGTAGCTGGTCGTATTGTCTGGATTCGTTCGATTTTCAAGAAAATTGATTTACCAATGCAGGCACTAAAACTACGCCATTGTGTACTTGCGCACAAAAAAGCTCAGCGTACAGTTAGATATTATAATTACATGAACGGAATTGTTTGTCATTATGAGATGGCTTATCATAAAGCTTGGTTTGATTACGTTGAAGAGGTTCGCTGTGCTCTTAATGCACCTATCTTAACCATTAATAAGGATGAAGCTCTATATGCTATTAATTTAGATCGTTCAATTTTACAACTTATATCTGAGACTGAATGGATGTGGAAACTTCATTTAGAAGTTCCTAACATGGCTTCCACTGTTGCTTATTGTAAAGATCGAATATTCCATCCATTTAATACTTTAAAGCTAACGTTGCAACGGTTGGATAGGTTGCGTATGTCATTGACGCCAGTTTTCATAAATATTATGCGCTTTCGCTTACAAGAAATATCTGTAATGCTAAAGCCTTCGCTGTCTTCGGTGACATGGATTTCAAAAAATTTGGAAGAATATGTTGAAAAAATTTGCCTTGTAAGCTTAATAAGTTAAACAAAATAATCATAATATGAAATCTATTTTATATTTACAGAAAATTCAAGAAGTCGAAATATTTTTCGGCTTGATATTAGATATTGAGGAGCTTCGAATTATGCAGGAAATTTACAACATATCGGAATTCTTATATATCTACGTTCCTGATGAGCCAGTTTCTTCTTATCAGTTCGTTGAGGAGAGTAATAAGCTGAGAGCAAAAATTGGTGAGTACAGCTTAAAATTTGTGGAATGCAAATGAAAAGCAGTATAACTATTTATAGAACGAGTACTTGAAAAGAAGTCTATATGCATGGAACGAGCAGTCATCGATATTATAAATATGTTTATCGATTTGCTAGACTTTGAGCAATCAGATTCTAAAGGTCGACGAGTCTTTCAGCTACCAGCAGAAAAATTGAATGATACTAATTGGCGTACTGAAGGCTTTTTGCCAATTGACAAATGGGATTTTATTCAATTTCACAAAATATACCGAACTATATATTTAGCCCCGGATGATGTACTAAAGACATTACAATTTCGGAACTATGAGAATATACGATATGAACTACATCATTTACGAAATGATTGTATGGATCTGTTTTCCTATTACAATTCAAAAATTATTTTAGCTTTGGTAGCCGGTTCGAAACGTTCTTTGGATTTCGTTCGCCAAAATATTCTCAGGTATGGGTAGTTACTATAAATTACATTTTCCACATTACATAGTTCTATCAGTAATAATATGTGTCATGAACCTCCGGAAAATATATATATATATATATATATATATATATATATATATACGTATTTAATGAATGGGATGAAATATACAAAGTGTTAACCCATTTTTAAAGATCATTGGCAACTGTGCTTGTGTTTAACGCAGCTAAAAAACTATTTATTGTAGGTTTATTAGTTATAATTTGTTGGAAATCTGTATCTATCAAATTATCTTAAGGTAATTAGTGTTACCGGCTATATTTATTACGAGATTGGTTCTTCTATTTGTGAGTGATTACAAAATGTTGGTAAAAGAAAATTTGGAAGGATTCCGAGACAGCTATTTGTATTTTCATACGGCTTTTATAATCAATCTTAACTATCTAAATAAAATTAGAAAGCTAGTGATAAGCAGAATCCCTGAACCTCGAGCAGTGCTGTTATGTATTAAATTTGGTTTAGTTCATGACATGCCTTTTTAAGAACATACGCATAGACAGGCATGCATGATTAGCTTGAATTCAGCGAAAAACTAACGCACGAAGTCATATAAATACTCAAGCGAATGTACGTTACTATCGCCGAAAAAAAAGGCGGTTGACTCGGCAGTGCCGAGCGTACGCCGCTAGTAACGTCAAAGCTGTGAACATTTCGATAGCGCGAGGCTATAACTTTTTTGTTTTCAAAAATGAATAATAAGAATTGCACCCAATAACTTGGAGTCAAGGGGGCGATATCTAAAATACTAAGTAACAAATTTGTGTCTCCATTAGCTAAATATATTTATGTAGTATTTGATATATCTCTTAAGATGTAGGAAATATGTTCGGAAAATTAAATCGTATTATCGATAACGAGCAAACGGAAAAAGTTATCGATAATCGAAAACAAACTCGAAATTCCCTATATGTAAACTAAATATTCGCTAATTCTTATAACTTCGGATCGGAAATTATACATACGGACATGTGGACGGACGGATAGACGGATATACAGACAAACGAACTTGGCTTAATCGACACGGCTGTTCATCTTGATAAAAAACATATATACTTTATGGTTTCGACCACGTCTTCTTCTGCCTGTTACATACATTTTCACAAAAACATTGTACCCTGTTTACCCAATTTCAATGGGTTCCATTTTCAATGGGTTCAGGATATAAAAACTGTCATATATCATTAGTCCAAAATTATTTTCGAAGAGCGTGTTACTCTGTTGCTTACATAAAACAAAAATAATTTTCTCAAAAGTAAAACTTAATTAAGAAAACGAAATCGAAACTTTCCTTTTTACTATTATATTGTTAAGTCTTCCAGGAGAAAAATACTATACTATTTTGCATCATTCCATTATATAACATACTGCTACTAAACATCAACTTCGCTGTGAAGTATTCATATCGCTGGCTCGGTATCAATAGGATGAGCAAACTTTTTATGACAGAAGAACAGCATCAAAGGCTATAAAAACATTGTGCATAAGATGGACGAATTACTACAGAGTCGCATCAAAGATTCTATTTCAAATGGGATTGGGTGAGGTAATGAACAATACAGATTTAATGCAATGGAAGGCTTATTATATAGCTCCTCGTGTGCTCGCCAACTATATCGCTAGAAGAAGACAAGCTCTTTTCTTTCAGATTCAAAGCGAGACAGTAGTAGCTCTTACATAAACAGCGGATCGTGTAGCAGCAGCATCAGCAGCATTACAGAGGGAATAGTACAGAAAAAATAATGCACGTTTATTTGTGAAGAAGCAGGTCATATTCTAAACGAAATTAAATTATGAATAATGAAATAGGTCACGGAAAGAATATAGAGCTTGGTTGGGTTGTATCCGTGTGTACAAAATACAAAGGATGTATAACTGCAACAAGAATTGAAATAAATGAGAGAGTCTGGGAAGAAAAAAGGGAGACTAAGGTGACACAGATACAGAAGAAACGATTTGTGAAAAACACTTTTCAGGAATAAGAAGAAAAAATCAAAATACTGATTTGTAGCAACAAAACTTCATTTAAAATGGTATTGATTCGGAATTTTAAACAAATAAGCAGTTTAAGAAAATCATGTAAAATTCGTGAAGAGTATAACAGAGATAGAATATATTATTTACCTCTACAAAGTTAAATTAAATCAATTTAATCAAGTTATAAATTAAGAGTTGTTTTTGGTGCATCTACCTATATCGTCTAAATAATATTGACAGGGGAAGATTAAAAATACCTTTTTTAAGAGGTGCAAATTTTTGCAACAATCAATTAGTTAAGAACATAATTAAAAGCGATTTTCAGTATGAACTACCAAAATCTAACGTATCTAAAGTGTGTGTCTCATTTAGGTATGTATAGCTATACATATATAGTAAGCTTGAGGTGTGGTCGATGAAGTAAAATGATAAAAAGCAAACCAAAAGGGGACTGCTGATTCTTCAAAAAAAACTGATCCTATGGGAGAACCACAAATACGACAGCATTTAGGGAGGCTGTTTAATGTTCATGTGGTTCCTCCCAACGGATTGACAGCAGCCTGCCAATGTGCTGGAGTGAACCCCATCGTGGGAAAGCCAACGTGGGAACGTCGAGTTTGAGATTGCCGTAGTGGAGATGTCTTGTCTCCAGTCGGGAAACGACCAACGGCACTTAAGAAAGCAATAACTGTATTCAGACTGGGGAAAGCACGCGAAGGGCCAGGTCCCGGTCCAGCGATTACCGGGATGTACAGAAGGCGTTCACTGCTCGAGTAGCGGAGAATGCTTGCTTAGGGGAGACTGCTGACTGCGAAAACAGTTCACCCAAGGCAGTGTAATATTTGCAACATAGGAAACCATCATAGGAAATCCCAACTGCAGTATTAGCAAATGCGGGCGAGATAGGACAAAAGAGATAAGAAATCCTCTTAGACAGGGCGGAAGCACGGAATTTCCAAGCCGGCGTGAACATTGTTACAACTATCATTGGAAAGTCTTGCCTTTTGGATCGCACTCGCCTTACTGCCTTATTGGACTCGAACTAGTACCGTTTGCATACGAAAATGATATAATCTTCATTTAAAGATGCGGCAGGTGCACATGGATAGCTTGAGCCATTTCGTGGCAGCGAGCAGTGGGGGTGGTCAGACAATTGTCAGCGTGATTTTGAGTCGGTTAAAACTAAGTCCTGAGTTTCATTGGTGCGCCCTAACTCTTTACGAAACCATTTTCCGATTCAGAAACTACTATCGCGTAGAAGGCCACTACTGTTGGCAGTTTACGCTAATTTTGTCGGATACCCAAAAACTGGCGGTACACTGTACACCACAAGAAACTCCATTTATATCGGACTTACCAATATCACTTAGTCAAAGGCATTGGTATTGGTATTTCTGTGTAAGTCAAATACGGACCCCGTGTATGTGTCGTTTAGACAATTAGCGCTTGTGTCACCTGCATCCGTACCAACTCTCGCGTCATATACATGTCCAATTCAAACATTTTTAATAAATATTGTTGAATTAAATTTCTACAAAAAATGTTTGTATTTTTACTTTTATTAAGACTAATTTCTATCTCCTTTATTCTCAATTCTTTCGTTTTATTTGTGGGTTGATAAAACCTATAGTCACTCCGAATTTAGTCATTCATATCCATGTGACCAAGTAAAAATGATTCCATGGCGGTACACTGCGGATGTTGTGTAGCTGCTGCTGATGCTATTTTTAAATAGATATTACAAAGACATACAGTACAGTGAAGTTCACACTACATTTTTTTCATATTTTGTCTGTTGGTAATACACTTTTATGGTTTTAATAGTTTTTTGAGCTTCAACATATATTGATTTTAAATATGTGGATTTATGTGTCACAGAATATATTATATATTATTGATCAGGATTAATATACGAGTCGTTTAAGTTAAAAAGCTTTTTAAAAAATGTGTTCAGTAATCTTTTATCAGCGCAACTTCGTCGGCTTCCTATCTGTAATTCTGTAACACTTTAGTAATTGTTATATTAATCAATCTTATTTCTTATTAATAATTTTTTTAATTTCGCACATAAGTAGCCGACTCGTATGATTGTATTTGTTTAAATATACTGGAACAAAGCGTCATTCAACTGTATACACTACAATTAGTTGGTTATATACAATTTTGTTATTTAAAAATAAAATGTTGGTAGTGCAATGTGGACATGTCTTCAAAAATTCATAAATTGATCATTTTAATTTTTTTGTTTAATGGAAGTTATTCAGAATTCTTTGAAAAATTTTGTTGCTCTCTTTATTATATTTTTATCTATTATGAAAAAAAATTTTTTTTATATAATATTTATAGATTCATTTCCATTTAAAATTTTAATCATTGAAGAGTCTAGTTAACCTTTACGTTTTTCTAATAGTATTTTTGCTTTTGTAAGCTGTTCCTAGTCTAAATTTAGTTACTTTTGCGTAATCACCGATATTATAGAGGGTGTCTATACTAATGAACTTAATATTTTTATGTACTGGGCATTATGTTTATTTGTAAGTCTGCGTTTAATTGAAGATACTTGTTCACTGATATTATTATACTCAGTGATAAGAATGGTAATATGATGAATTAGAGTTTCGACTTTTATTGGTATGTCTATATATAGACACACTTATATGACCTTTCGAATTTTTCTTTTAAAGAATTAATTTGAAGTTCTAATCCTCTCCATTCCATAGTCTTTATTCCATACTTTTATTTCTTTTATATATGTTTTTAGACTTTATGTAAATCATTTGCCCTACTCATATAATTTTTCTAAATGTATCTATTATGCAATTTATATAATTTTATTAAGGTATTTGTGAGAAGCAAATCAACAATTATATCAAGTTGAATTGTTATGAATTTCAAATCGAGTGAAGATGGCTCGACATTGCTGGTAACATTTGATCCTACTAAGATCATTCCATCATATGTAAGAAGGTTCTTATTTATGACCTGTTTCATTTTTTAAGGAAGCTATTCCCAATTTCTATTTTAAAATCTAATACTTTCTTATCATTTATTTCTTTTTGCTTAATTTTATGCTTTTTCTAAAAGAATTCGCGCTCTTTTTTACGCGTTTTCTCGCCCAAACTTGACTTCTTTAGCGTAATCATCTACGTTATATAATGGATCTATTCTAATGATCTTATTAAAGTCTATGAACTGTCTTGGTAATTTTCCAAATACTAGTTCGTATGGACAATAGTGTTGTGTTACCGAGGGTGTTATGTTGAAAAAATATGTGAAATATTGTATCCAAACATCCCAGTCTGTTTTGTCTGTAGATATGTACGAACGAACATATTCATTGAATGTCCTATGACTTTTTTCTATGGTACCTAATGTCTGGTGGTGGTGTTGTCTATTTTTAAATATATGAACAAATCACTCATAACTGAATTTTTATATTCATTTTCAAAGATTGCTTTTGTATTTGTTGGTCTTCTGTATGAGTCAAGAGGGTCTTTGTATGTTTCGTTGTTGTAGACATTTCGCATATGTGACATCTACGTTTTTACTCTTATATATGTCGAGACATATTTTATGAATAGAAGTTTCATTAGCTTTGTCATTCTAGTATGACTTTCACGAATTAGATCGGCATGATATGTAAACAGTATCGCTTTTGAAAAGTTTTACCAAATAAGAAAATTTTAAGTGGCATTTCCACTAAAATTCATCAATGCACTGCAGGCGATCAGATCTCACTTTTATGCAGCAATATACTACTATCATCAGTCATCTCGTTAAGCGCAGTGAGTTTTAAACTACGTTGTCGCTTTGCTAAATGATGAGCTTATTATATCGCAGCTCAGCTTTTTGTAAGCCATATTTCTATTTTATAACATTCCTATACTATTTTACTTCCTCAATGTAATAATCTACATTACATAGGATCTTCAATTTATTTCATTAATAATAAACTGTCTGTACAGCTTTTTTCTCTCTGTTGCCCGTTAGATGTTTTGAATATCCGTGTCAAGTACTCGACTGTAAAATCGGATTTTTCTACTTGGACCCTCATCATGCGTGTTAGCTTTTAACTCGGACTTGTTAAAAATAAGAATGGATTATCACTAATCACTTATGTTATATGGTGATACAGGCGTTCAACAATATTTTGGTCAAATAATTTTCTAACCTGCTGCTGGATTTCTTCTATTTGGCTATGCGGACATCGATAATTTTTCACATATACCGGTTCATCATCCTTAAATCCGAATTTTTGCTTACAAAAATGATTTGTTGTGATTGGTTCGGTTTCGCGCCCAAACACATCACTATACTGGGGCATATTTCTTCAAGTTTTTTCCTAAATAATGGTGGGTAATTTTTCTTTCATTTGTTCATTACAGACTTTTATCTGTCGTCTTTGAGGTTTTGAACTACTTCATAATTTGAAAGTGATTCAAATTTTAAATTATTGATACCTACCATTTGCCGTGTATCTGTTGTATTTAGAAATCGGACAAATGCATTTTGGGTTGTGGCAATTGTGTGTGCAACATAGAGGAACGTACCCGGTTTAATTTCCTGATTGAGAATTAAAATGTTTTCTTCTGCTAAAGACATCTCTATTTTGCGTACAACTTGTGATCTTGCTGGTGGAAATGTTGAATTATTACCAGAAATTTATTGATTTAATGATCGCCATATTTCTCGACGGAGCCTGCTAGGGATTTCTCTGACCTAGGAAAAGTGAGATAGATATATTATTCAATGTCTTCTATATGTTCATTCTCCTTAGTCTTAAATTATGTTTAGATAATTTTTTAGTTGTGATTAATGGGATTTCGTCCATGTACTTACAATTTGTAATATAAATAACTGGTTAAGTTCCCTGATTTGGAATAAGGACGTTATCTAGACTTGTAAATTCTTTTATAGCATAACTAATTGTCTCATAGACAATGAATTCTACTGAATTATTTTTCCATTAAAAAGACATTTGAAATTAATATAATTAATTTTTGTTATATGCTTTTCGTATTAAAATTTCGTAATTGCTTACAATTTTAAATATTTATTTTTGTTAGATGGTCAATGGTCATGAAATTTTATTTTTATATCTCAAAATCTTCCAATTAATAATTTTAAAATAGTAAAATAGTTCAATTAGTATTATTTTTTTCTTTTGTTACAATTTTGATGGCTTTTTATAATAATTATACCTTCGTGAATTATATCCATACTTGTTACATTATAAAATATAAATTTGGAATCATTAGTAATAATAGAACTCTTGAAATTTCTGGATTTCCGTATTATCACTCTTTTTGGGAATGACACATATTGGAAATATCTGAGAACTTTCAGTCTGTTTAAATTAATGTATATTTTGTCTTGCTCTTTCTTTGTTTTCAACATCTTTTAGTTCGGAAATTGTTATTCTTGATTTCGCATCTGTCTCGACATGTCTTTTCTCTTCAAGTAAAGTCATATTCTTCTAGGATTTATCAAAGTAGACTTGTAGTATATTTCCAGTGAAGTTTTTGTTTTTTAAATATATCGTCGAAAAGCTGCTAATTCTTATTCCATCGCTGTCTTTTTACTTTGACCTTTCGTAATTGCTATTGATACAAATGTAATAGACAATTACAGGCCTTTATGGTTTGTTAAGATTTCTCTACAAACATGTTTATCTTATCATCAGTTATTAAGCAAAATTATCTGCTAAAGTCTGGATACTGTTACCGAGTTGGTTTCATCAGTTTTCAAAATAATCATTGTATTAACATAATTATATTATGTATCGTGACATCCGTGTCATGTGGGACTGAATAGTTCATTATACCGTTTTACTTTTTGTTATCTGGTAAGATTCCTTTGTCAAAACACTTGTGACCAAGAAATATCACCTGGTGCATGAAAAATTAACATTTTGGTAGTAAAGTTCAAGCACACTTTTCATCATGTGTTGTTCTAAATAACCGATACATATTAAATCATTAATTAAGATCCGGGTCTGACGAATGTATAAAGTACGGTACTGAAATTTAAAGAAATCTTCTCAAGACTAGGAATAATGTCATTATCAGTAAGAAACCCGTAGAGGTGACTCTTTGCTGTTTTGAATAAATTCATTTGTAGATGTAATCTTTATATTTGTCAAAATCCTTAAATTGGCTTTGATCGAATCTATATTTAAAAATGTTTGATTGTGTTGCTATTACACTACGTTCCATAACAATTATCGATTGGATGTACTTATTTTATTGTTTTTATCGCTACTTAAGGTAAGGTAATCAATACAATGGATTTTTTAATTTTAGTAAAGTGCACGAATAGATTTGCGTTAATCTTGAAAAGCGAAACTCACTTTTTTCTTTTTGAGAGGGCTCACAATTCTTCATTATATGTTTTGCTTTACTATAGGCAAGTGAGCAAGTTTGTTCTGATTGGCAAACATGTATACCCAGTCTGCTGGAAGAATATGAGCTCTACAAAGCTCTTCGGATTTTTAGCTCAGACATTATTCTTTATATATATGTACATTGGAAAAACGAGGCTTATTTTTTTTTTATTTCTAACGAGGTTGTAACGAGAAATTAAATGTGGGCAATGTAATATCGATTTGAACGACGCTGTGGCTTAGTTTAATTAAGCGTGATAGCGTGTTCAATTATTTATTTCACAGAATTCGATGATCTGTTATAGTTAAAACGATGATAATGGCGAGCTCTGGGACTTTAATATTTCTTAAAATGGGAAATCTATTTAGTCTGTATCTGGCCATTACCCTCTCACTAAAGAGCTTTTCGTGCTGTTTAACTTTGAATGCCGATTTAATTTAATTTTTGTATTTATAATAATTAAAATAGAGCAAATAATTAGATTAGATTATATGTATATGGCAGTAAAATTCTATTGTTGGTTACCTGCTCCAGTGAGTGCCATTTGACGCCCCTCGTTCAATTCGTGTTACATATGTACATGTCAGAGGTTTATTTAATTAACATGGTATGTTATGTTACTCGCATAAATGTGAAATGTTGATGACGTAGCAATGTATTGGTGCGCGGACACGTCAGTCAATCAGTCAGTCAGTCAGTCACTCCAATGTTGCGATGCTTCTCTGCGGTGTTGTAAAACTTCTACGCAAAAACCAAAGTAAGTGACAAAAGAGAAATAATGGTTAGCGGGAGCGAGGCTTGAATGCGAGAGAGCTATGTATAAAAGGAAGGATAGGCACGAGCATTGAGGCGATGAGTACGTGACTTTAGTCTAACGACAAAGAGAGAAGCGACAACAAGACGATTGCGATCGGTGCGCTTAACGCAATAAGAATGAATATCGCTAAGTGAAAGAAATAAAAATTCATCATGGAACAAAATAATTTAGAGCCACATCCGACATCAGAAGTGGGATCCCCACATCCACAAGAGATATCAGAACAGACGGCAGCAAAAACAACAAAGACGACTTTAATATTCAATCCTGATGCCTGGGGATGATCGAAAGTTCATCTCCGTGGCTTGCCCAAGTCTGTTACATCGGAATAACTTGTCGGCAATTCAAGAAATTGTTCATACAACGATATGAGGCTATAGAGACGCCCGCCGCCTTTTAGATGAAGAGGCCACATCGACCGCACGCTACACTAAGCCGAGAGAGATCAGGAGTGACTTGTTACAAGTGTGGCGACATTGGTCACATTCCATCAGCTTGTCCGCAGAGGTTAGTACCGTCTGGCAGCAGTGAGAACCGAGTAAACTTGTGTAAATTAAATGTATTAGTACGTCAATCAACCGGAAGCCGTGTGGTCCCTCGATGACGTTGCTCAAATATCGTGTTGCGTCTTGCGTGCCGTTAGGTCCCGCGATGCCGCTCCCCTGGTGGTACAGGTGTGTTGCACTTCGTAACTGTTATGTGGTTAGGAAGATTATGTTGGAAGACTTGACTTGGTCTTCGTGTCACTACTGACCTTGTGGTACAGTAATATGTTTCAATAAGTAAAATAACGGCTTTGTGCCGGAGTATGATTAAAGTGACTTTCGTCTCCTTTATTCCAAATCAAACTAAAGCTAAAGACAAAGGCAAGACATAATTCTACTCAAGCAGGGCAATGCATCGCTCTAGCGCAGTCGGCTTGCCGATTCAGCATTCTAAACGACTCAGCACTTCAACATAAGAAGTGTAATCCGATCGCTGTTAATTATTGTTAATGTGGAGCACTGAACCTACAATTCGGCGTGTCAGCATTGTCTACATTACGTTACTTAGTTGCTACGAGACTTATGTGATAACTTGTACAGTAATAGGAGCTGAAAGAAAAAATGTACCAACTGGGTGAGCTCTTTGGATTTTTCTTTGATTCGAGGAAACATTAAGTAATAAGTTGTGTGGCAAGCGAATAAATAACCTGATAATATTGAGAGTGCAAGTTTCTCAATTTAACCTAGAAATATTATTTCACGTGGTGACAGATGATTGCTTGAAACATGATGCAATTATTGGTCGAGAAATCTTGCAGCTCGGTTTTGGTGTGATAACTGAAGCTGACAGGTTTGACATTTATATGTTATTGTTATTGGTCCAGAAAGATGGTAGTGATAAGCTGCGTATAGACTACCGTGAATACAGTATCTGCGCCTAAGGACCTATGATGTGCTTATTATTTGAGTGAAGTGTATATTTTTACATATGTGTATATTTTTATATGTGTCAGTACATATGTACATAATCTTTTTCTTTATAGCTTAAAATTTGAAAATACAGACATATAAATTATACATAATATATGGTATATATATTATCCAGTTATTAATTATATTTAAATATATTTTTTAATAATTATTACAGAAAAGTCCATCTAACGAGCAACGTTGGAATAACTCAGCCCAAAGGTAACAGGGCTATACATAAATTACATAATTTATATGCCAATAGGCTACCTATTTTGTTTTAATTTTAGATAGTGAGGAATTTTAACTTGGTAACCTTTTTCCTGCTTCGACTTATTAGACCGATCAACGGCATCAATTATAAAACTTTAATTCAGTAGTTCAATAGAAATTTATTTACTCTTTAATAAAGTCATTTCCAAAATTTCGTTCATTTAATATGTACAAACAAATAAAGGCAGGACTTCACGTATTTTACTCTATTTTGAGTTCGTTGTGTAGAGACAATCGAAGCAAAGGCTTAGATTTAACATATCATATAATATTTTTGCTTTTGAAAGCAGTTTTTAGTTTTAACTAACTAAATTGAAAATAAATATGTGCCATAGAGAGGAATCGTATTAAGCCATGCTTCACAGTCCGTTTTATCAACAGATATATAAGTCCGTTTTATCAACAGATATCTAAGAGCGGATGTATTCATTAAAAGTTCTTTGACTTTCCCACTCTTCCATCCATTTCGTGGTGGTGTGCAGTAGCCGTTATATTGTGTCAAATATTTACACATTACTACTAAAAGCATTTTTATGGAATGACAACGAAATATTTTGTCAGATCACATACTAAAGTGACTATATATGTGTTACCATTCTTTACTTCTTTATGAAATCTACGTACATTATCTTTTGTATATAGTCATATTTTCCAATAGTAGAGCTATTTTATTTTCAGTACTCTTTTAGTAACACCTCTATGACCACCGTGAATTGAATCATAATGATATATACACAAAATTGCCACTCTTTCACCGGGTTGAGTAGAGTTACTCTGATGAATATCACTGCTTTTGTTGTGTATATTTTTTTTTTGTATATAATTTAAAGATATTTTCCCGCAAAGCTTGATTATTTTCATTAGTTACGTTCAAAATTCTTTGCTGAAATCCGGCTATTGTAATAATAATGCATTCTGGCATTCATGGGTCTATTCGAAGAGGACATTCTTTGTATAGTTTTGATCAGTGAATAATCAGAGAAATTTTTAATAAAACGATAAAATAGTTACAATATGCAACAAATCTTCTAGAGCATGTGGCAAGGAGTATTGTATATTTCTTCATGAATAAAAAATCAACATTTTCGTTGATCACAATATCCTACATATGTAAAAACCTCATGAAATTTTTAATTACAAAGGTATAATTGTTCAAAAAATGCTCTGTTCATTATTCTCTGAAATGAATGTATCCAATTGAATAACGTCCATTTTGGAGAGAGTGGACAAAATTTTTTTTTATTTAATTTAATCATTATATTTTCTTTTCGTTCTAAATTCTTTGCTAAAATCCGGTTATTCTAATATTAATAGTATTATTGAATCCATTCTGGCATTCATCTGTCCATTCGAAGGGAACATTCATTATTAATTTTTATTACACGATAAAATAGTTAAAAAGTTGACAAATCTTCTGGATGTCCGCATCATGTGGGACTGAATAACTTTGATGACACCATCTGACAAGAATTGTTACCATGGAGTATTGTACGTTTCTTTATGCATGAAAAAAATAACACATTTTTTGATGTTGTGTTTTACTACATATATAAAAACATCTAGAAATTTGTAAGTATATGTTTTACAGTAGAAAATGCTCTGATGATTATTCTCTAAAATGAATTTGGCGCTATTTTTAAATCAAATAGTCTTATTGTGAAGTAAGATGAGTCATTGCTCGATAAAAAAGACATTGTTGGTTTTTTAATTTTCCTCAATTTTAATTCATAAAGAGTATTTTCCTGCACCCAATTGAATATCGTCCATTCTGGGGAGCGAAAATTTATAGGACAAAAATTGTTTAATTATTTCACGATAGTCGATTACGAGACGGTATTTTTTTGTTTTCTATTTTAGCCTGGAAGGGCTTTGTTTGCAACTTATAAGAGTCGACTTTTGTATTCGGATAAAGACGAACGTAATTTTGTGTATGACTATTAAATGTTTTAGTAATGCCTGTAAGACCATCATGAATAGGTTGCTAACATGGTATGTAGATAAAATTGCTACCCCTGAACTAATTCAAAGACGTTTTCCCGCAGTGTATATTTGCGCACTGCATTTAGTAATTCCATGAAATTACGGTTTTACGATTCTAGAAGCTCTTTGATGACGCTTCCTCTTCTAGGTCTGGTGATCCCACTTCTTATATAGGAGTAATATTTTCCATCTTCTTTATTTATTTCTTTTTTTTCAAGGCGTGGTGAGACGCAATCTCTGTCGGTTCTTGTCGAAATCTTCTTTCCTCAATTCGGACTTTATTCCAACTTTGGAAAAC